>JAANYP010001097.1:0-17038 GCA_020465985.1 Centrapalus pauciflorus
ATATATATATATATATATATATATATATATATATATATATATATATATATATATATATATATATATGTATGTATATAAACTTGACGTTTTAAGTGGGTTTTATTTATAAACTTGTAAAGTTGGGTGATTTAAAACATAAAACCTTTATACATACATATTATCATATATGAGGGTTATTAAGTCCCTCATATCATTTAGGACTCGGTTAAAATCGTCTGGTATCGTCACTCATCAACAACGCAAAAACCATCGTTTTTACGCTAATTTTGCCATCACACTTACGATGAGTATTCATAGCCCCTATTTTCACACTGTTATGTTTTGGGGTAAAATACATGCTACATTTCCATATGGACACAGAAACTACTTCATTTTTATTATGTATTACACATGTGGTTCCATCAGCCCTCAGATCATGAACCGTTAATTACATTTTATGTAAGCGCGAATATATTATGGATAGCTCTATCGGGATTAATGTCCCCCAGCTAGTTTGGTCGCTCCAACAGCTAAGGGGTGCATATATATTTAACATTACGGTGTTACATTAGGGAATACTGCACAGGGCAACTCATAATTAAGTTTCGGTTGCATGATGGTTTTATGTGATACATAACATGGAATTTATGTTTTATAAATTCAAACTCAACTATTGATGTCCATACTAGTCATATTTACATGTAAACCTATGAACTCACCAACAATTTTGTTGATGTATTTTAGCGTGTATTTTCAGGTAATTAAGGCACGTGCAAAGTATCGGAAGCATTCTAAGGATTCCGTTCATTTTGGAGTCGCATCATTTTCAAAAAGTCGGAGATTTATTTGCATCATTTTTGTTAATTTAATTATGTATTTAAATCTCTGTAACTTGCGAACTGCTCTTCATGTTTTTCGGGTTATGTAAAACAATTTCATATTTTGAAGTTATATTATGGTATTTTTGAAAACGTCCATATAGTGGTCGTTCACTTGATTATGACTATGCTTCCGCGACGTCACGGTTCATTGCCCACCAGGGTAACGGGGTGTGACAGATTGGTATCAGAGCCATAGTTATAGTGAACTAGGTTGCATTGGTACCCTAGTCTATAACTACACTTAAGTCTTACAAAATTTTTGAAAATATTTTGTAACTAACTAAAAGACTATAAATGGACCTTGATAACAGAACCATGTCAAACAACACAATCATCATCCTGTCTGACTCCGAAGATGAGGACGCCCCTTTGAGCCCGGAGGTCACGGAGGTGTTCATAGTAGAGGACCCATCCGAGGTATAGGACCCATCAGAAGAGGAAGACCTCTTCGAAGAAGAAGACACGATGGAGGAGTCTGAGGGCGAACCCATGGAGGAGTAACCCATGGAGGAAGACAAATCCTTCGTCGGATGGGGAGAACCATCCGGAGAGGACCCACCATCCCCGGTGGCCCCCTCTTACATCCCATATCATCCCGAGGTTCCATCGTATAAACCATACCGTCCCCACCCCAACGACCCACATATGCTATTCACACCACGAAAGAGGGTGATGATGCCGAGACGGGAGTCTATTCCAATCCCGGCTCCCCAGCCAAGCCCACCACAGCAGCGACGGGCAAACGCCCGTAGATGGGGCTGGATACCCGAGACCCTACGAGATTAGAGGCAAGAGGAGGGAATCCCCTCCCAATTTGAGATCGGAGGACCATCCTCTGCACCGACCCCACCGCTCACTCAGGAGATGGCCGACCAGACCGTACCTCTTTTAGTAGCAAGGTCTTCACGGCACGACCTCCAAATCCGGTTAGTTAAACAAGATATTGGAGAGATGGCTGCTCGTATAGAGCGGGAGGAGTTGCAAAACTCCAATATCTATTGGGCCAACCAGCACGCCCTCACCATTCAACCTGAAGGGCTGGAAGAGCTTCGGCAACGACTAGCCGAATGCGAGGCCCGGAATAAGGAGCTAACACAGCGCCTCAACGCATTATAGAAGGGAGAGACCGCTGATCACTCCCACACCTAGTACCCCCCCCCCCCCCCCCTTATCTTTGTAATGTTAGGAATTATTATGTAATAGCGTAGGACTTAAAATTTTCGGGTAATAACCCGCCCTGATATAAGAAATTATGAATTATTAATGAAAATTTCAAGTTATTTATGAATCATTGTTTGATGATTATAGAACTGTGCCCTAAGAGAAATTTGAATCTTTAAGACTCAACTTCTCACACTATGCTCTTTTCTTTAAACTTTAAGATAATGCCGCCAAAAAGAGCAATGAACACTGCCGAGATCGAGCAACTGGTCGCCCAACGAGTGGTAGCAACTATAGCCACTTATGAAACCAACCGCAATAGCACCGCAAACGGCAATGGTGGAGCAAGCCGCACTACGGGAGGGTCTGAATCAACCCCGAAAGGGTGTGGTATTAAGGGATTTTTAAGCTGTAAGCCTCGATACTTTAATGTGACGGAAGGCGCTGTCGGATTGGTTCACTGGTTCGAGAAACTTGAATCTGTGTTCTGCCTTAGTGGCTGTATCGAGGATGAAAAGGTCAAGTTCTCTACCCACACTCTTCAGGTCTGCGCTTTGACTTGGTAGAATTCGTATGCTCAGTCTGTGGGAATTGACATGGCTTACCAACTCGCCTGGACTGAGTTGAAGCAAATGATGACGGATGAGTATTGCCCTAGAAACGAACTGCAAAAGATGGAGTCCGAGTTCTGGAATCTTGCTATGAAGGGAACAGATGTCGCTGGGTACACCAACCGTTTTCACGAGTTAAGTCTACTATGCCCACAAATGGTCACTCCGGAGTACAAGCATATTGAGCACTACATTTGGGGACTCGCCCCTCAAATTCAAGGGAATGTCACCGCATCCAACCCAACTACAATTGAGAGCGCCATTCGGATGGCGAATAATTTAATGGATCAAGTGGCCAGGAGAATGGAGGCCAAGGCAGGGGAGAACAAAAGAAAATGGCAGGACAAATCAGGGAAAGGTTCGGGCTCACAATCCAAAAAGCCCGAAACCATTAAAGCGTTTGTCGTCGGAGCTGAGCCAAGGAAGGGCTATACCAGCAACAAACCATTGTGTAACCGATGCACCTACCATCACGTAGGTCCCTGTCCAACCCCTTGCGGGAGATGTAAGAAGCTTGGTCATCTGACCCAAGATTGTAAGTATAATACCAACGGAAACAACAGCGGCACGCAAAGGAGCTGTTTCGAATGTGGGATAGCTGGGCACTTCAAGAAGGACTGTCCAAAGTTAAGGAACGGTGGTGGAGCTCAAGAGAGAGACTTTGTGTTAGGAGCAGGCGACGCTCGTCAAGACCCAAACGTAGTAAGGTTTACATTCCTTCTTAATGATATGTCTGCTTATGTGCTGTTTGATACTGGGGCTGATAGGAGTTTTATATCTGCTAAGTTTAGTGAACAACTGAATGCCACTCTTTCCCCATTAGACAATGCTTATGCCGTAGAATTAGCTGACGGAAAGTTGATTGAAGCAAATAGTATAATTAAGGAGTGCACACTAAAATTAGCAGATCATCCCTTTAAGATAAACTTGATGCCTATTGAACTCGGAATCTTCGACGTAGTTATTCGTATGGATTGGTTGTCAGACAACCATGCCGAAATCGTATGTGGTAAGAACGTCATAAGAATACCACTTAAGAAAAAGAAAGTCCTAACAGTCTAAGGAGAAAGAAAGAATCGCCAGTTGAACGTCATCTCTGGTTTGAGAACGCTGAAGTGCCTTCAAAGAGGTGGTCAAGCAGTATTAGTTCAACTAATGGAAAAGGAGTCGAAGGAGAAGCGACTCGAAGAAATCCCAGTAGTTCGTGACTACCCAAAAGTATTTCCTGAAGACTTTCATGGACTTCCACCAAATAGGCAAGTAGAATTTCAGATTGACTTGGTGCCTGGAGCTGCACCTGTCGCACGAGCACCCTATCGATTGGCACTGTCAGAGATGCAAGAATTATCCAATCAGCTGCAGGAACTGTAGGATAAAGGATTCATTAGACCAAGTTCCTCACCTTGGGGAACTCCAGTCTTATTCGTCAAGAAGAAGGACGGATCCTTTTGGATGTGCATCGATTACCGAGAGCTGAACAAGTTAACGATCAAAAACCGATACCCTCTCCCCAGAATTAACGACCTCTTCGATCAGCTGCAAGGATCCAGTTACTACTCTAAGATTGATTTGCGGTCTGGATATCATCAATTTAAAATGCGGGAGGAGGATATTCTAAAAACAATTTTCTAGCACTCGTTATGGTCATTACGAGTTGCAGGTGATGCCATTTGGTTTGACCAATGCACCAGCAGTATTCATGGATCTCATGAATCGTGTATGCAAACCCTATCTAGACAAATTCGTTATTGTCTTCATAGATGACATCCTTATATATTCCAGAAGCAATGAGGAGCATGAGCAACATCTGAAATTGATTTTGGAGCTTTTAGAGAAAGAACAGCTATACACAAAATTTTCGAAGTGTGAATTTTGGCTGTGAGAATTGAAATTCCTTGGGCACGTGATCAACAGTCAAGGAATACAAGTAGACCCATCAAAAATCGAGGCCATTAAGAACTGGGCAACTCCTAGAACTCCCTCTGAAATTCGTCAGTTCTTAGGTCTTGCGAGGTATTATAGGAGATTCATTGAAAACATCTCGAAAATAGCTGGTTCCCTAACGGAATTGACTCGAAAAGACGTGAAGTACGACTGGGGTGAAGATCAGGAAACGACATTCCTACTGTTAAAGCAAAGGTTGTGTAGTGCACCTATTTTGTCCTTACCGGAAGGAACAGAAGAATTTGTGGTTTACTGCGATGCCTCACACAATGGATTGGCTTGTGTGTTAATGCAAAGAGACAAGGTTATCGCTTATGCATCGCGGCAACTTAAAGTTCATGAGGTAAACTACACGACTCATGACCTAGAACTTGGAGCTATGGTATTTGCTCTTAAGATATGGAGGAATTACCGGTATGGTACTAAGTCCATGGTGTTTACAGACCACAAGAGCCTTCAGCATATTCTGAACCAGAAGGAGTTAAACATGAGGCAACGACGCTGGGTTGAGCTGCTCAGCGATTATGACTGTGAGATCTGTTATCATCCGGGTAAGGCAAACGTTGTAGCTGATGCCTTGAGCTGGAAGGAATGGGTTAAACCCTTGAGGGTCCGAGCTTTGGTCATGACTATACAGTCAAACCTGAACTCTCAAATCCACGAGGCACAGAAAGAAGCAGTCAAGGATGAAAATCTACTAGATGAAGCCCTGAGAGGAATGGATAAACAGTTTGAAATCAAGACCGATGGATGTCGGTACTTCATGAATAGAATTTGGCTACCAAAATTCAAAGGGTTGAGGAAGTTGGTCATGGATGAAGGGCATAAGACAATATATGCTATTCACCCAGGATCAGATAAGATGTATCATGACCTGAAGGAAATGTATAGGTGGCCAAACATGAAGGCTGACATTGTTACGTATGTCAGCAAGTGCTTAACGTGTTTGAAAGTTAAGGCTGAGCACCAGAAGCCATCATGATTGTTGGTTGAACCGAAAATACCCCAGTGGAAGTGGGAGAAAATAACAATGGACTTCATCACAAAGTTGTCGAAGACTTCTGGTGGTTATGACACCATTTGGGTGATTGTGGACCGACACACAAAAACTGCACACTTCTTGTCAATCAAGGAGACTGATAAGATGGATATGTTAACATGAATCTATCTTAAAGAAGTCGTCTCAAGGCATGGAGTTCCTGTATCGATTATATCAGATAGGGACAGTCGTTTCACATCGAGGTTTTGACAATCATTGCAAGAGGCTTTGGGTACGCGCTTAGATATGAGCACAACTTACCATCCGCAGATCGACGGTCAAAGTGAAAGGACCATTCGGACGTTTGAGGATATGCTGAGGGCGTGTGTGATTGACTTTGGCAAAAGTTGGGACAGACAAATGCCGTTAGTCGAGTTCTCCTACAACAATAGATATCACTCGAGCGTTAAAGCCACTCCGTTTGAGGCACTCTATGGGCGAAAGTGTCGATCGCCGATTTGTTGGGTTGAGGTAGGGGATAGCCAAATCACTGGTCCTGAGATCATTCACGAGACAACCGAAAAGATAGTACAGATTCGGAACCGATTAAAGATCGTATGGGATTGGCAGAAAAGCTATGCAGATGTTAGACAGAAGGATTTGGAACTCCAGGAGGGAGATCAAGTAATGTTGAAAGTCTCGCCTTGGAAAGGTGTAATCCGTTTTGGAAAACGAGGAAAACTCAATCCTCGTTATATCGGACCATTCAAGATTTCCAAAAGAATTGGCCCGGTAGCCTACCGACTCGATCTGCCTCCAGAGCTAGGTAATGTACATAATACCTTCCACGTGTCCAACCTTAAGAAGTGTCTGTCTGATGAAACACTCTTCATACCCATGGACGAACTGGAACTAGATGATAAGTTGAACTTCATTGAACAACCCGTGGAAATAATGGACCGAGAAGTCATGAAACTAAAGCACAACCAAATTCCGAAAATAAAAGTCAGATGAAACTCTAAGCGAGGTCCTAAGTTTACCTGGGAACGCGAAGATCAGGTTCGCGAAAAATACCCTCAGTTATTTTACATGAAAAGGGAAATACAAGAATACATTCTAAATACATTTATACAAAAAAAAATGAAAATACCCTCATAATTTCAACCCCAAAACCAGCCACCATATAGTACAACCACCCAATTGACTTTCATTGTTTATTTCACAAGCCATGCACCATCTGCATCAAGTCTTTCACCTTTATCAAACCATGCTTGGATAGATATGCACTCAACCTCCACTCTTTTAATCATTTCACCACCTTTTGTTGGGAAATAGTTTAAGTACATTCAAGCTGTTAGTTAGACTTCTCAGACTGTTAGTAGATTTTTCATGTAAATACAAAGTTCATGCTGCTAGTTGAAGAAACTCGAGCTGCCAGTGTAAAAGTTCAAGCTGCCAGAGCAAAACAACTCAAGCTGCTCAGTTCATGCTGTCAAGAGATTCAAGCTGCTCAACAGTTTCATAAACAGAAAGTGCTGATTTTCAGGAAAGATATCTACACGAAGATTCCAGCATATCTACTATCATAGAAGTCATAGTCCTTCAAGGTAACAAGTCCAAAAAGCAATATAAATAGACAGAATATTGTATAGAACTTCATAGAAGTTTTCTGCGTATTTTTGAGTCTGTAATTGCTTTATTGTTTAAGTTTTCATAAGCCTATAAGGTTGTAAACCCTAAGAACAGTCTGTGTTCTTCGTCTAATCAAAACAGATTAGAGGTGATTGTAATCATTGAATTCAGCAATACAAACAGTCTTGATTACTTCTTATGTTTTATGCTTCATTGGTTCTGAAAGTTTTTGTTAAAATAATTAAGTGTTATTCCGCAAACTTCTTAATTAAACTTTGATTCAAAGCAAGATTATGATTTATACTCTGATAAATTTCAAATCAGTTAATCTTGGTTATTCATATTTTAGATCCTGTCAAGTGGTATCAGAGACAGGTTGTTCTTCGTTTTTCAAAGTCGAAAACTTTCTTCAAAATTTTTAATCTTTTACAATGGAATTTGAAAATAGCAGCAGTGGATCTGGGCAAGGACTCAAAGTGCCTATGCTCAAGCCCACTGAGTTTGAGATGTGGAAACTCAGGATTCAACAGCATATTCAATTCATTGATTATGCCATATGGGAAGCTGTTGAATTCCCTTCTGTAGTTGATCCAGAACTTGATGATGAGGGAAAACCAGTCAAAACTCCTCCAAAAACTGAACTTGAAAGGAAGGCTAGAATGAATGAAGTGAAAGCACTCACACTATTACAAATAGCCATTCCTAATGCTTATCAACATCAGTTCAAAAAATTTTATACTGCTCACTCTCTTTGGAATGCCTTAGAGAAGAGGTTTGCTGGTAATGCAAGTACCAAGAGAAATCAAAAAGACCTCTTGAAACAGCAGTATGAAAACTTTTCTGGTGGCAAGAATGAAAACCTCACTCAAATCTTTGACAGGTTCAACAAACTGATAAGTGAACTGGAAAGTGCAAAGGTCAATCTGGATCAAGATGAAGTCAACAGAAAAGTTTCTCAGATCTCTTGGAGAAGAATGGACAGTCTATGCTGCATAGTGGAGAACAAAAGACACACTTGATGAGATAGAATTGGATGATCTGTATAACAGTTTAAGAGTGTTTGAGACTGAGATTGATGCTAAAAAGAAATCCTTTTCTTATAATCACAATACTGCTCTTCTGTCTTCTGAAAAAATCTAATAACTGTGATTCTTTTTCAGGTGGTGATGGCAACTCTGCTGAAACTCACTATGAGGCTTTTGTTGCCAATGATGGATTATTTGCTCTAAATGTTGAAGACTTGGAACAAATTCATCCTGATGATCTTGAAGAGATGGATTTAAAGTGGCAACATGCAATGCTGACCATGAGAGCCAAAAGATTCCTGAAAAGAACTGGAAGGACCAACTTTCAAGCCAAAACAGAAGGCAAACCATCTTTTGATAAATCAAAAGTGGAATGCTATAAATGCCATAAGCTTGGTCACTTGGCCAGAGAATGTAGATCTCAAGGTCAACAGCCATCAAGGACTTCACAGCCCATCCAAGCTTCCTCATCAACAGCACTTGTCTCTCAAGAAGACAATGTGTTTGACTGGAGTGATCAGACAGAGGAAGAATTCCAAAATCAAGCACTTATGGCAGAAACATCAAATGTCTCCTCCACTGAACTACCATCTGAGGTAAATTCTAAACTCTGCTCTCAATCATGCAAAAATATGGTTAAAAAGGACAGAGATCATAATGAGAGCATGTGCAAAACTCTAGCTAAGATGGAAGAAAGGAGATATGAATATATGCAAGCCATAGAAGATCTGGAAAAACAGATCAATGATTATAAGGATAATGAGATTCAAATGGGGTATGATAGAAACTATCATGAATGGGAGAAAAAGGAACTCAATAAGAAAATAGACTCTCTGAATAAAAAGGTAGAAGAAACTGAACAGAAGGTGTTAGAGGCTAATGAGAAACTGGAATCTGTTAACATAGATCTAGGTAACTTCAAGTTAGCAAATCAAAAGCTAGAACACCTAATGGAAATTCAATTCAAAGATAGAGTCAAATCTCAGGTCAATCCCAAAGAAGGAATAGATACAGAGCTACTCCACCTCCATATAATAACAAGTACATTCATCCAATGAGTGAAGTTGCTGATAGACTTGTCAATGAACCACTAGATGAGTCTATGACTATTGTAGATCCTATCCTTGATAACAGTCCTGAATTAAAAGAAGATAAGAGTCAAAATAGAGACTGTGACACAAAGAGTGCACCCATAGAAGTCCAAGTTCCCAGTAAGAAAGGAAAAGAGAAGATGAGTGTATGCAATGCTACTCCACAAGTTTCTGTACATTCTAACTGTAACACTGCATCTTCATCAAAAGGAACTAAAAGAGGTAAAACTGTTTCTATCTGCACATGCCAAAAGCATGGTGTTCAAAAGTTTCCTAAACAACAGCAGGTAAGAGGAAACCAGAGAAACAAGAACCAGAAATTGACAGAAAAGTCTGGTGTTCCAATTCAAACTGTCAAAAGATGCTTTCACTGTGGAAGGAAGAATCACTTAGCCAAGGATTGTTTTTACAAACCAGCTGTTGCAAAACAGACTGTGCATCACACAAAATCAAATCCTAATCAGGCAAAGCACTCAAAAGTGAAACCTTCCACAGCAGCTCCAAAGAAAACAGTTGATCACAGATTCTCAAAAGTTAATAAAAAACAGTCCACACATCAAAAACAAGTTTTGGCAAGGCCTAAATCAAGTTTTAAACAAATGTGGTGTGTCAAGGACAAATCTGTTGCTCAAACTGCTAATGCAAAAGATCAGACTGCTAAGTCAAAATCTGATGCTGTTAGTGCAAAAACTGAAACTGTTAGCACTACAAACACAACTCAAGCTGCTGGGCATCAAACTGGAGCTGCTAGTGAATCATCTGAGACTGTCAGAAGAAAAGATGATCAAAATAGTTGGATACCTCATATTATCACTAAATACTCTCCAAAGACTCCATCAGTAGATCTCACCAAATATAAGAAGTCAAAAACAGTTTTTAGTTATGTCAATGTACAAGGCCAACCCAAAACCAATTTGGTTTGGGTTTACTCCACTACTAACTAAGCTGTTATTTGTGCAGGGCAACCACAGGTCTCCTCATAGAACAAGATGGCATCTGGACAGTGGATGCTCTAGGCACATGACAGGATATTCTGAATGCTTGTCAAATTTCAAAGGTTTTGATGGAGGTTTTGTAGCATTTGGAGGCAACTCAAAAGGAGGTAAGGTTACAGGTAAAGGTACTGTTAATGCAGGCAACATGACATTCCATGATGTTCTGTATGTTGAACAGCTTAAGTACAATCTATTGAGTGTCTCTCAAATCTGTGACAAACAAAACATTGTTCTGTTCACAGATTCTGAGTGCATTGTTCTTTCAAAGGATTTCAAAATTCCTGAAAATCTTGTTTTACTTAGAACACCAAGAAAGGACAATGTTTACTGCCTGGACACAGCTCTCTTGACTAAATCAAATACTTTAAGCTGTTTAATATCCAAAGCATCATCAAATGGGTCTGCTCTTTGGCATAGAAGGATGTGTCACATGAACCTCAAGTCCATGAATGATTTAGTTAAAAAGAATCTGGTAAGAGGATTACCACAAAAGGAGTTCATTTGTGATGATCATTGTGTAGCATGTCTTAAAGGTAAGCAACACAAAACTTCTCATAAGGCCAAAGAAGTAAATTCAATCTCATCTGTTCTTCAGTTGTTACATATGGATCTATTTGGTCCAACATCTGTTTTGAGTTTGAATAAAAGGGCATACTGTTTAGTCATTGTTGATGATTTCACCAGATTTACTTGGGTTTACTTTCTTAGGTCCAAAGATGAAACTGCTGAGCTAGTTAAGTCTTTTATCCTTAAGATAGAAAACCAATCCAATTCCAAAGTTAAGGTGATAAGATCAGACAATGGAACTGAATTTAAAAATCAAATTCTAAACAGTTTCTGTGAGTCCAAAGGCATTGCTAGACAATATAGTGCACCAAGAACACCACAGCAAAATGGTGTAGCTGAAAGAAAGAATAGAACATTAATTGAGGCTGCTAGAACAATGCTAGCTGATTCAAATCTGCCAATGACTTTCTGGGCAGAAGCTGTTAATACAGCCTGTTATGTTCTAAATAGGGTTCAAGTTGTCCAATCTCAAGGAAAAACTCCCTATGAGTTATTCCATAACAGAAGTCCCCTAATAGCTTTCTTCAAGTCTTTTGGATGCCCATGTACTATTCTTCACACTAAGACTCACTTAGGGAAGTTTGAGAGTAAGGCTGAAGAAGGATTCTTTGTAGGATACTCAACTCAAAGCAAAGCCTATAGAGTATACAACAGTGTGTCTAAAACAATTGAAGAAAGTGCCAATGTTGAATTTAATGAAAATACTGCTAATATCAAAGGCACTGGTCCTGATTGGTTGTTTGATTTAGATTCACTAACAAATTCTCTGAGCTTTGTTCAGTATACTGCAGAAGCTGATGCATACAGGGTTGAAGCTGCTAACACAAATTCTCATGCTGCCAATACAATTTCTCATGCTGTTGGCACAAAGTCTTAGACGGCTGCAGATTCAACAAGTTGGGATGATTTCACCACTCTACCACTTCTGTCTTGTGATCCTCCAGGGGTCCTGAATGATGCAAATCCAGACACTGAAGTGCCATTCTCAAGCCCTGACAGCACAGCTCCAACACAACAGGAAACAGTCCCAAATTCAAGTCAAGCTGTTTCAGAAACTGAACCACTCACTGGTTCTGATGGAGATGATACAAACCTTGGAACTTCTTTTCAAACAGAGAGAGAGCCCACACTAAGAGTTCACAAGTATCACCCTCTCAATTAAATACTGGGTGATCCAAGCACTCCTGTTCAAACAAGGAAGATGGTTCACAATGAGACTGCTGCTGCTGAACAAGCAATTACTGAATTCAGTCTAGCTGCTTTTGAACATGCCTGTTTCATGTCTCAATTGGAACCTAAAAAGGCATCAGAAGCATTAAAAGATTCATCCTGGATTGAAGCTATGCAAGAAGAGCTTTTACAGTTCAAAATTCAGAATGTATGGACTCTGGTGGATCTTCCTAAAGGTAAGAGAGCAATAGGTACAAGATGGGTGTTCAGAAACAAGAAGGATGAGAGAGGGATAGTCATCAAGAACAAAGCAAGACTAGTAGCACAAGGGTACACTCAAGAAGAAGGAATAGATTATGATGATGTCTTTGCTCCAGTAGCAAGAATTGAAGCCATCAGACTATTTCTAGCATATGCAAGTTTCAAAGGCTTTAAAGTGTATCAAATGGATGTTAAGTCTGCTTTCTTGTATGGGACAATTGAAGAGGAAGTGTATGTGTGTCAACCTCCTGGTTTTGAAGACTACAAGTATCCAGACAGGGTGTACAAGCTAGACAAAGCTCTCTATGGTCTTCACCAAGCACCCAGAGCATGGTATGACACACTGTCATCATATCTTCTACAGAATGGATTCAAGAGAGGCACTCTGGACAAAACACTCTTCACTAAGACCATCAAAGCTGAGATTCTACTTGTCCAAATCTATGTTGATGACATCATCTTTGGCTCAACTAATGACAGTTTGTGCAAAGAATTTGAGGCCCTAATGCACAAAAAGTTTCAAATGAGTTCAATGGGGGAACTCACATTCTTTCTAGGGCTGCAGGTTAAACAGAAGCCTACTGGTCTATTCATAAGTCAATCAAAGTATGTCAAAGACATACTGGAAAAGTTTGGCTATCAAGACACAAAGGTTGCAAGCACTCCAATGGATCCTCATAAACAGCTCCATACAGACAAAGATGGCATAGATGTGGACATTCATCTATACAGATCCCTTATAGGATCTCTCATGTATCTAACATCTTCAAGACCTGATATTATGTTTGCTGTCTGTGTGTGTGCTAGGTTTCAATGCTCTCCAAAGGATTCTCACTTGGTTGCTGTTAAGAGAATCTTTAGATATCTTAAAGGCCAACCACATTTAGGTCTATGGTATCCTAAAGACTCTCCTTTTGAACTAACTGCTTATTCTGACAGTGACTATGGTGGATGCAACATTGACAGAAAATCCACAACTGGTGGATGTCAATACTTAGGAGCAAGACTGGTCTCTTGGCAATGCAAAAAGCAAACAACTGTCTCCACATCATCCACTGAAGCAGAATACGTAGCAGCTGCAAGCTGCTGCTCCCAGGTAATGTGGATTCAAAATCAGCTAAGAGACTATGGTATGAATTTCTTATCCACTCCTATTTATATTGACAATTCAAGTGCAATTAGCATTGTGCAAAACCCAGTGAAATTCCCAAAAACCAAGCATATAGAAATCAGGTTTCACTTCATCAGAGATTGTAATGAAAAGAAGTTAATCCAAGTTACCAAAATACATACAGATGATCAGCTAGCTGATCTATTTACAAAACATTTTGATGTGGGAAGGTTCACTTTCTTAATATCAAATATTGGTATGGTAAACATGGATTAATTGGATTTCATTATTATCGACTCAGTATGCTAATTTAAGGGGGAGACACTGTTACATTGAAAAGTTGCACAATTTTACACTAACAGCATGAGTATTTTCTCATGCTCCTAGTTCATTTTCTCGGACTGCTAGTTATTTTCACTTGATCTGTCAAAGTGTGCAGAGTATTTGGGTAATTTTTCAAATGTGTGCGCGGGACCCAACCTTTTCGAAACCTTTAAAGGTCCCAGTTTCGTTCAGTTGTAACTACCAGTTACATATTCTTCTTCCACGGCCTTCTACTTTCTCTCTGAACGAATCACACATTCTTCTTTCAAACCCTACAACCATCGTTTGTTCATCCATGGAGTTCGTAAAAGAGCATAACTGCCTCCCATACACCCTAAAACACTCTGAACTTCAACCGTTTCATACAATGATGGATTTCCTCAGGCACTCCCATATTCATTATGCCCTAACCATAAACCCTACTATATACATCTCCCATATAGAACAGTTTTGGAACCATACATCTGTTCAAACCATCAATGGAGTGCCTACCCTCCTTTCCAAGATTGATTGAACTACTATCCATATCACTGAGGAATCCATCAGACGTCACTTGCATCTTCAAGATGCCTCAGGTATAACCGACCTATCCCTTCAAGCTTTACATTTTGGTCTTCAAAACATTAGTTATAGGGGCCCTGCTGATTCTTTTACTTTTCTTAAGGCACATTTTTCTCCTAAATGGAAATACCTTGTGCACATTATTCAGCAATGTTTAAGCCCCAAAAGAACTGGTTGGTCTGAGTTTTCTTCAAATATTGCCACTGCCTTAGTGTGTTTTTCTACTGGCCAACAGTTCAATTTTTCAAACATGATTTTTCAGGGGATGTTAAGGCATCATTCCCTAAAGAATGGGAAATTTTTGATGTATCCTAGATTTTTGGCAGAAATAATTGCACACACCTGCACCACTCCACATTTACATAAACGGATACATGTTTCCCATAGGCACTCATTGTCTTCAATCAAAAGGCTGATAAAGCCAAGTGCCAATTTTTTCAGTGTAGATGTTCCATTGCCCTCTGCAATGATGAACATCATTTCAGGAAACAGAGGAGAGGGTCTTGAGCAGGCTTAGCCTAACATTACTGCTACAACCCCAAGACCCCAACCCACTCCTCATGATACAAATATTCCCTCTGATCCTTTTGTACAGCCAACACGCCCACTCAGATACCTATACAAAAGAAAAAGGGGACCAGGAGCTCCTTCCTCCTCCTCCCATTAGCAAGAGCCATATATCCCTGTGCAGGAGGATACTCCTGCACAGCATATCCAAAGGGAACCAGTTGAGGACACTCCCATCCTCTCTCAGGAGGTGAACATCTCTTCAGAGATGATTCATATGGGTTCTGTGGCTGGCACTACTGATGTCTCTGCAAAAGAGGCACAGGACAGTGCCAACATAGCTAAGACCACGCCCATGGCAACAGCAAGTGTGCAAACACAAGCTGGAAGTCCCCAGAACCAAGAAAAGAGGGGCCCAGACGTTTCTACTTCTGGTTTCAATGTCAGTGATAGATCACAAGCACCTCAGGTGTTCTCTGATCTTGAGGCTAGTCTGCAACAAATGCTTTTAACGGATCCCAGGCTCAAACCTGTTGTAGCCATGTTGGACTATCAAATGTCCATCATTGCTGCACAGGGAGCCCAAATTTTTGCTCTCAAGCAGGCAGAAGCTGCTCAGAATAAGAGAATGGATTATCTTCACAGAGGCTTCACTCTCTGTGGAAATAAAATTGTGAAATTAGAGCAGATGATTCATACCCAAGGGGCAGAGGTTGTAGGTCCTTCTGACCAAACCAATGCTTCCAAAAAGGGGGAGAATCAGGAGGTCCCAACAACAGTCCAAGCAGCACCAACAGTCCCAGTTTCTAGGCTAGCAGTCCCAACAGCTTCTCAAGCTGTTAGCCTAGAAACTCAAGCTGCTCCTTCAAAAGTCACTGGAGTTGTGATCAGAGTAGGAATTCAAGCTCCAACAAGCACAGTCCAAGCTACAACATCTGCTACAAAAGACAAAGGCAAGGGCATTCTCATAGAGTCTCCAAAGCACAAATTCTCCTCCAAAGAAGCCCAGATTGCCTTTGATGCTGAAGTTGCCAGAAAAATAGCAGAAGAACAAGACAAAGAATTAGAGCAGCAAGCCCAAACCCCTATGGATGATGATGAAACTTTAGGTGATTACTTAAAGGGGTTTGTGGTTAAGCAAGGAGCAAGGAAGAGAAAGATGCCAACAGGGCACTCCAAGGCTGAGCATAGAAGATTTCTTATCAATTTTGCCTTTGCAGCTGGTATTCCGAAGAAAATGGCTCAGTCCATGGCTACTGAAAGGCTACAGGAGATTCATGATAAGGAGATGGACAAAAGACAGAGAACAAAAGTCTCTCCAGAAGCTCAACCATCCCAAGAAGTCCAACCATCAACCCAATCAGTCCAAGCTGAAGCTGGTGCCAGTGCACCTACTCCCTCTGATCAAGCAGTTATCTCTATTCCATCATCAGTTAAAAGGATTATCTTTGAGCAACATCTACAAAAGGCTATGGAGATAGAAAGGCTGATTGATCAGCATGATTTTACAAAACCTCAAGTCAACTACTGGTTTGCTAAGTCACTGGATGACCGTGACTTAAGAATAAAGTTTGTGATCAGAAGAGAGTCTGGACCTGAAGAGGAGTATGATACTTTTTGGCAGATAGTACAGAAGCTGACCAGAGAAGAATTAATAAAGATGTACCATATAGGGTCAGTTAAACAAGTAAGGTCTACTCTTCCACAGGTCAAGCAGCTCATTAAAGATCTAAGTACAGTGGTTGATCCTGATTTTGCAAGACAAGAGATAGAAGATGCTGAAAAGAAAAGGAAAAAGATCAAGCAAATTGATCTGTTTGTCTAGTCAAAGACATTCAGAATCAAATTCACAGATGGGACTGGTATCTTCTTCAATTTTGAGTTTTATAATTTTTCAAAAGATATGCTACTGAAAATTAAGTCAGCTAGAATATCTTGTGACAAAGAAGAGTTGAAGAAAGAATTTTTGAAGGCTATAGATCATAAACTTACACAGTTGTGAGTTTTTGTAAGCCTTGGTTTGTAAATAACAGTTTACTTATTCATTTCCAATTCTTGTATAGAACTTAAAGTCTTGTGTAAGGAATTTAAGTTAGGGGGAGATTGTTGGGAAATAGTTTAAGTACATTCAAGCTGTTAGTTAGACTTCTCAGACTGTTAGTAGATTTTTCATGTAAATACAAAGTTCATGCTGCTAGTTGAAGAAACTCGAGCTGCCAGTACAAAAGTTCAAGCTGCC
>JAANYP010001098.1:0-22543 GCA_020465985.1 Centrapalus pauciflorus
TCGCCAATGTACCATGAGTGCACAGCTCCAAAAGTCATAAGAAATGCTTACCGGAGTTCTTTAGGAGATGTTAATGACGAAGATCGTTTTGTGGATTGGGATGAGATATTGAAATGAGTTGACTTTAAGGAATGTTTTGGCGTCGTTTGTTTTCCTGGGAGGATGTTATTCATGTCTTAAGGAGTGCACTCCTTTGATCAAGTTTCGTTTCCAGTCACCTCAATCAGATTTGATGGAATTCTTATTGGTGTTGAATGCTTCTTATAATTGTTAGTTCGTTTATCTAGGGACACATATAAGGAGTGTCAGGTATAAGGTGGCTTCGGGTCTTGTATATCTAGCTATTCCAGTAAAAGATTTAATATATGAGTGGTACATGTTTTCTGGTTTTGTATGTGTCGTTATCTTTGTTTCTTTGTATTGTCACTGTGTGGTGGCTGGTGATTGAGTGCCAATTCATGTAAGTTTATCGAAACATTTACTTGTCACAAATGCTAAAAAGAACTACTGTTGATGGTATTGTAGGCCATAGATGCAACTCAGATGTTAGTGAGAGTACGTATATTTCAAAGTTCTTCCCCCAAGTTGGTCAAAAATACTGAGCATGTTTCTTCTATTGACCACACAAGAGTAGAGAATTCACCTCTGTCCAATGTGCCTGTTTCTCAAATGGACTCTTCTAAAGTATGTGTCAAACTCAGCAGCATAAGATGAACAAACCGGTGAGTCTTAGATTCGCTAAATTTTCTGATGTAGTTGGAACAGACAAGTCTAGCATGTGCTCGACTTCTCTCAGTTACACAACGGTCAAACATAAGGTGCTTATTTCGTTAAACCAAATAAAGTACCACAATACATAAAACAAGCAAAACAAACATAAACAGCAAGCAACTATAGAATGGAACCATCATCATCATGTTTTTATGCTATTACGGTGATTCCTTAATATTTCCAATATGATGTTTTAGGTTCAATCAAACCAAGAAAATTAAAAGTACATGTCATGTACTAAGGAATCGCAACATAGATTACATAAAATGCATTAAAGGTGAAAGACACTTACTTGTGAAGTGGATATCCGTTGTTGGTTTGAAGTGTAGCGTGAACCTGTTGAATTGAAACCAAATTAGAAGACATAACAGAGTGGCGACAGCATGGAAATTGAAGAATCAGATGAGCATATTTAATAACAATGAATTCCGGATTATTGCCAAACTATGATAAATAATTTAGCAATTGAAATTACAATGTCATGTACTAAAAAATCACAACATAGATTACATAGAATGCATTAAAGGTGAAAGACACTTACGTGTGAAGTGGATATCCGTTGTTGGTTTGAAGTGTACCGTGAACCTGTTGAATTCAAACCAAATTAGAAGACATAACATAGTGGCGAGAGCATGGAAATTCAAGAATCAGATGAGCATATTTAATAACAATGAAATCCGGATTATTGCTAAAGTGTGATAAATAATTTAGCAATTGAAATAACAATGTTAAAACCAAGAATCCATGCTTATACACTGCTCTGCATTAGCCAACATACAGAAATAAACCTTTTTCCCCTTTTAAGTAAACCATAATAATCAACTTTCAAATGCCAAGGGCCTTGGATATTGATTTATTTTTTGTTTTGAATCAGCTGAAGATGAAGTAAGAACTTATGATGAGGACCTTAATCAGACACGTTATCAGACAGCAGCACACAAAATCAGTTTGAAAAACAGATTCAGGGACTATTAGAAGGCGAGGCAAGAAGGAAATCATTATAAGCATTTCAGCGAACGGTTGATGTGCATCTTAGAAATGAAAGACAAAATTGACTAAAACAATTGTATTGAAGAAGTCAAATAAATTCAAACCAAATTAGAAGACATAACAGAGTGGCGACAGCATGGAAATTGAAGAATCAGATGAGCATATTTAATAACAATGAATTCCGGATTACTGCTAAAGTGTGATAACTAAGTTAGGAACTGAAATAACAACGTTAAAACCAAGAATCCATGCTTATACACTGCTCTGCATTAGCCAACATATACAGAAATAAACCTTTTTTCCCTTTGAAGTAAATCATAATAATCAACTTTCAAATGCCAAAGGCTTTGGATATTGATTTATTTTTTGTTTTGAATCATCTGAATATGAAGTAAGAACTTATGATGACGACCTTAATCAGACACGTTAATCAGACAACAGCACACAAAATCAGTTTGAAAACAGATTCAGGGAGTATTAGAAGGCGAGGCAAGAAGGAAATCATGATAAGCGTTTCAGCGAACGGTTGATGTGCATCTTAGAAATGAAAGACAAAATTGACTAAAACAATTGTATTGAAGAAATCAAATAAATTCAACAAATTGTTATTGTTAATTGTAAAGGAAAAAACCCAGATGAATCACCCAAATGAAGAATACGCAATTCTGAAACTTACCGGTCTGAGAGGATTAGAGCGAGCAACAAGTATTTGAGAGAGAGGAGAGCGGAGCAGATTATGTCGCAATGTTGATGAAGCCGAACGGAATAGGATGAGGCGAAGGCAGACGTAGCAGGAACCGTGAATCCATGGAGAAGAAGCGGGAACGGAGAATACATGGAGAAGAAGAGAACGTGGGGAGGGAAGAGACATCTGTTGAGTTTTGATTGGATGTGTTCTGAAATTTCAACAAAACGGTAAAGGGAGAAGGTAACTGTTATTGGCTCTTTATAATATAGTAATAGATTTGTTTTTTAAATTTCATAAAAGTCTTTTTTTTAAACTAAAAAGAGTTTTAAAACATTTGTTGTTACGAAAAACTTATTCAAACATACATAAACACTTCAAAGTTTATTAAATAAACTAAAACGTACAAATAACTTCAAATTTTATTAACTAAAAACATAAAACTTAAAAACAAAATAAAAATCGTTTTGTATGGTCAGAAAAATAGTAATGGTTAATAAAGTCATATCTTTTGTTAAAGACATCATAAATAAAGTATGCAGATTAGAGGTGGGGAAAACATGTATTGAGTTTCGGTTTGCAAAACGACCCGGTTTGGATCAAAAGTCAACAACCGGTTTGGGCCAATAACCGGTTACGGTTGAAACCGGTTTGGAGGAGGGAAAAACTGAAACGTAAGCCAACCGGTTGGGGCCGGTTTGTAACCATTTCGGGTTGGGAAAACCAGTCAAACCAATTTGGACCGGTTGCTAATATATCCTTTTTAAATTTCATGAAACACTTTTTTTTTAACTAAAAAGTCATCCAAACATTTTTTGTTACTAAAAAATTAGTGAAAGATAATTTAGAGTTTGAGACCAACCTAAAGTCAACGATCAGGTCTTACAAAATCGGGCATCAACCTCCTCCTGGACCATCGACTGTTACATAACAGACTGAAAATTTCACTTTGACAAAATTTCCGTGATAATTTAGTAGCTATGGCTTCAATATTTAAGACACTATATATCTAAAAAAAAAGAGCAGAATTACGGTTGTCTTATATTTCTCTTGCCTAATTGACACAAATAATTGATTTGTCGCGTGCACCAGCTCTAAATCAGACAAAGCCTGATTATAGACTTGAAAATTTGAAGAAAAAAAACCAGCATAGACAATAGGGATAAAGCAGTTCAAATACTTACGAGCATATTGTTTTGAAAAAGGAACAATCACCAAAAAAGTTTAAACAACACATTTTCAATTTAGGGAAATATATTTGAAACCAAAAAGATAAATATGAGAGTACACTATAGCATCCATTGATCCTTACACTAATCACCAAGAAGCAACAAGCATTAAACTTTCTGCTCATGCATATAGGTGGGATCGTAACTAAATAAAATTTGTATCTCAATTAGTTTAGTATATGGGAAATGGTAGCTTAAGAGTTAGACAACCACTACCGAAAAGTTTTCGTGTGTATAATAAGTAATCGATGTACATTGGAAATACGTATGGGTATTTAAAAGGAGGGGTATCTTCTGTCGCAATGGAAATGAAAACATAATCCATCAAGAATAAGAGGAACGTGGTATTTAAAAGGAGAAGGTAAATATGTAATGCACGTACCTGAAAAAACAATCAACTGGAAGCTTCTGTTCTGGAAAACTTTATACACGAGGGTTGTATTTTACCTGAGAGTTGAAGCAGAGCAAATCATAAAACGTTGGTAGAATCATCAATAATAGAAGAGAGGATTGTGAGAGTTTGTAAAACCAGTTGTAGCATGTACGAAGGTAGGAGTGGAGGTTATAAGAGGTGAGGGGAAGAAGTGTCAGTTATAAGCTGGGTTCGGGTATTGTATATGTAGCTATTCCAGTAAAAGATTTAATATATGATTGGTACACGTTTTCTGGTTTTGTATGTGCCGTTATCTTTTTTTCTTTGTATTGTCACTGTGTGGTGACTGGTGATTGAGTGCCAGTTCATGTAAGTTTATCGTAACATTTAGTTGTCACAAATGGTAAAAAGAACTACTGTTGATGGTATTGTAGATGCAACTCGGATGTTAGTGAGAATACGTATATTTCAAACTTTTTCCCCCAAGTTGGTCAAAAATACTGAACATGTTTTTTCTATTGACCACAGAAGAGTACACAATTCACCTCTGTCCATGTGCCTGTTTCTGAAATGGACTCTTCTAAAGTATGTGCCAAACTCAGCAGCAAGCGTAAGATGAACAAACCAGAGACTGTTAGATTGGCTAAATTTTCTGATGTAGTTGGAACAGACAAGTCTAGCATGTGCTCGACTTCTCTCAGTTACAGAACGGTGAAACATAAGGTGCTTATTTCGTTAAACCAAATAAAGTACCACAATACGTAAAACAAGCAAAACAAACATAAACAGCAAGCAGGTATAGAATGGAACCATCATCATCATGTTTTTATGCTATTACGGTGATTCATTAATATTTCCAATATGATGTTTTAGATTCAATCAAACCAAGAAAATTAAAAGTACATGTCATGTACTAAGGAATCGCAACATAGATTACATAAAATGCATCAAAGGTTAAAGACACTTACTTGTGAAGTGGATATCCGTTGTTGGTTTGAAGTGTAGCGTGAAGCTGTTGAATTCAAACCAAATTAGAAGACATAACAGAGTGGCGACAGCATGGAAATTGAAGAATCATATGAGCATATTTAATAACAATGAATTCCGGATTATTGCCAAAGTGTGATAAATAATTTAGCAAATTGAAATAACAATGTTAATACCAACAATCCATGCTTATACACTGCTCTGCATTAGCCAACATACAGAAATAAACCTTTTTTCCCTTTTAAGTAAACCATAATAATCAAGTTTTGAGTGCCAAATGCGTTGGATACTGATTTATTTTTTGCTTTGAATCAGCTGAAGATGAAGTAAGAAGTTATGATGAGGACCTTAATCAGACACGATAATCAGACAGCAGCACACAAAATCAGTTAGAAAAACAGATTCAGGGACTATTAGAAGGCGAGGCAAGAAGGAGATCATTATAAGCATTTCAGCGAACGGTTGATGTGCATGTTAGAAATGAAAGACAAAATTGACTAAAACAATTGTATTGAAGAAATCAAATAAATTGAACATATTGTTATTGTTATTTGTTAAGGAAAAAACCCACATCAATCACTAACACGTATTATGAAGAAAACCCAGAGACATCACACAAAAGAAGAATAGAAGAAAAGGGAATCGGAAAATTAGAAACATACCAGAAAGCGTGTTACGTCGCAAGGAAAATCAAATCAGAAGTGAATCGGATCATAAGAGGGGTATCTTCTGTCGCAATGGAAATCAAAACAGAATCCATAACAGTAAGAAGTACGTGGTATTCAAAAGGAGAAGGTAAATATATAATGCACGTACCTGTAAATACATTGAACTGGAAGCTTCTGTTCTGGAAAAATTTATACACGAGGGTTGTATTTTACCTGAGAGTTGAAGCAGAGCAAATCATAAAACGTCGGTAGAATCATCAGAAATAGAAGAGAGGATTGTGAGATTTTTTAAAACCAGTTGTAGCATGAGAGTTTGTAAAACGTTGGAGTGGAGGTTATAAGAGGTGAGGGGAAGGTGGAAGGTGTAGTTTATAAATGGAGTATAAATATGTTAAAAACTGAAATATTAAAGAAAAGAATTATAATAATAATATTATTATTATATTTTTCAAAAGGGAATAAATATGATGAAAATGAAATATTTAAGAAAAAAATATCAGTAATATCGTATTGCCGTTGCAAAAGGAAAATGTAAAATCCGATAAAAAAAACATAAGTAAAATTTAAAAATCAAAAGATGTAAGGAGTGATTGTGTAAGAGAAACATAAAAGTAAGATAGGTCATATACACATATAAAATAAAAATTGTTTTGTATGGTCAGAGAAATAATGGTTAGGAAAGTCATATCTTTTGTTCAAGACATCATAAATAAAGTATGCAGATTAGAGGTGGAGAAAACATGTATTGAGTTTGGGTTTGCAAACCTACCCGGTTTGAATCAGAAGTCAAGAACCGGTTTGGGAAAAAAACCGGTTAGGGTTGAAACCGGTTTGGAGGACGGAAAAACTCAAACCTAATCCAAACGGTTGGGTACGTGTGACCAGTTCGGGGTGAGAAAACCAGTCAAACCAGTTTGGACCGATTTTTAATATTTGTTTTTTAAATTTCATAAAAGTCTTTTTTTTAAACTAAAAAGAGTTTTAAAACATTTGTTGTTACGAAAAACTTATTCAAACATACATAAACACTTCAAAGTTTATTAAATAAACTAAAACGTACAAATAACTTCAAATTTTATTAACTAAAAACATAAAACTTAAAAACAAAATAAAAATCGTTTTGTATGGTCAGAAAAATAGTAATGGTTAATAAAGTCATATCTTTTGTTAAAGACATCATAAATAAAGTATGCAGATTAGAGGTGGGGATAACATGTATTGAGTTTCGGTTTGCAAAACGACCCGGTTTGGATCAAAAGTCAACAACCGGTTTGGGCCAATAACCGGTTACGGTTGAAACCGGTTTGGAGGAGGGAAAAACTGAAACGTAAGCCAACCGGTTGGGGCCGGTTTGTAACCATTTCGGGTTGGGAAAACCAGTCAAACCAATTTGGACCGGTTGCTAATATATCCTTTTTAAATTTCATGAAACACTTTTTTTTTAACTAAAAAGTCATCCAAACATTTTTTGTTACTAAAAAGTTAGTGAAAGATAGTTAAACACTTCAAAGTTTATTAAATAAACTAAAACGTACCAAAAACTTCAAATATTATTAACTAAAAACATAAAAATGATGAAGGCTGCTGCTATTACTGTGCCCTGTAATTAAAGATGTTGTTATTTAAGTTCAATGTAGGAGTCTAATTGAGCAGAAACACTTACTTTTTTCTAGCTTATATGTGCAAATAATAAGGTTGAAGGCTGCTATTGATTTGTAACTACACACCAAGAGATTACAAATGTTGGAGCACAGAAGACACAAACACACAAACTTAAAATGACTGCACATTCCTGTTTCATTGTTTACTTATTTTCAACATGAAAAAAACTTCGATTATCACTTGCATAGACTAATCATTATTGTCATATTTTCATAGACATGTGAATGAAGTTAGAAAAATTTACTCGACAAATAAATAAACTAAAATTCAATTAATATTTTTATTGTCCATATTACTATCCAATAATTATTTTATTAACTACAAAAGAACATCGTAATCAAATATACTTTGTATTCAAACGTTAGTGAAATTATTAAAAGTTATAAAAAAATGTCGTATTGGTATTCAAAAAAACTTATGTTAATGCATGTTTAGTATACTTTAATAAAAAAAAATGTAAAAGTGATGTACTGATATTGTGTACTTCCATGAAACCTATTTGTATTCAAAATTTGAGAGGAACATTAGTGTCATTTTATATTATAATATAGTTTCATCAGAATTAAAAAGTTAAATTCAATTCTAGTATGCTTAAAGATTATGTTACGCGATCGAAGTTGGCTTAAATGGATTTTTGGAGGGACTGCATGTCGTTATCATAGGAATGTACTGCGGTCTTAAGAATTATGTGTATCCCACACAAATTTTTAGCCAATAAAAATAACAAAAACCAATTAACAAGTTCATTTCGTAAATGTTGAAGACAAAAGATTGAATTAAAAATCACTTGTGTTTTTAAAAACATTTGAAAATAGTAAGTTCAATATTTTCGCCAACTAATTAATCTCAAAAGCAGGACCGATAAAAATTACAATTAAGATGTTTGGTTGTTTTTTATAAAATCCATAAATGAGACCCACACAAAGTACTACTAATGAAACATAAATCAATGCAAAGTAGCAGTCGATAATGCATAAGATGACATGGTACTTGAATGCTCAAGAGCTCAAAATAAAACAATATAAAACATTCATAGCTGGCAATGTATTACAGGAAGCAAGAAAGGTGAGCAAATACAAACACACATACATATTAAGTAAGTAATAGTGGCTGCAAGTTAAGTAGACGCAAACTTAAAGAGGTTTGAAACAACTATCACATAGACCATTAACTATAGTTATTAATTTCAACGGAAGACTGCGAAAGTCATCCATTTTTTGCACGTATCTCTTCCAACAACAGTTTTGCTTCGGCTTCATATTCAACACGTGCAATGTCTTTGATGGTAATCCTTTGTCGTTTTGTGTTGTTGAACTCATGTGGTGCAACACTAACTGTCAAACAATATGGCACCCATGTGGCTCGTTTCAACTGAGAATGAAATTTAGCACCGTCTCCCTAGAAAACAGATTAAATGACAAAAGAATTTGCAAAGGTTGAGATGCGCAGTTGAAGTTTCATAAGAATGGATCAATACTACATATAAGCAATAGAAAATAATTAGTTGACACAGTACCTCTGATCTCATATTGTCAAGCTCATTAGCCGAGCAACCCAACAACTTTTCAGCCGCCTCATTGAATACGGTTATCCAGGCGTACCCACTAACATCAGCAAATTTTACAAACAAAATATACCTGGAAATCAACATATACAAAAGATGTCAAATTAAACAAATGTTAAAGTGACATACGTACAAGAAAAAACAATGAGATGGTATTGATATCAAACCGCTGGTCGAACTCATCTCGTTTCATCTGGCACTTCGAACACCAATAACCAGAGTCGGTATCATTGCTAAGTTTCTTCATGCAGGTCTTGCATGCCCGATATGATAGTGTTTGGTCCATGTTAATATGGGTCATACATGCTCGTATGGTAAACGATACAGGCTAACAACAGAATTAACAAAATTAGTTCAAAATATACATGAGGAGGTATATCGTAAAGTAGTAAGATGCGACAAAGGTATTTATATATATATAGTAATAGATATATATATATACATATATATATATATATATATATATATATATATATATATATATATATATATATATATATATATATATATATATATATATATATATATATATATATATATATATATATATATATATATATATATATATATATAGGATGGCTAATAAAGCAAGCACATGGCCGAGTAAAATATGTAAATTTAGTAAAGGAGAGTATTTGTCTTTAAGCTCTATGCATATTGGTTTAATAAATGTTATACCTTGTCTGATCCCAATGATGGGTCGCTAGTGATTTCGGAAAGTGTGACACGTTCATATTTCATGCATTCAGAATCAGTCTTGATCAAAGGGCTTTTAGTACAACTGATGCTAGTCATTGGTGATGCCTTACCATCACTTTCATACCTTTGAAAGATGTACACATATGAGATACATGTATATGTCGTGCATTCAGCATCAAGGTATTGTACAAAAGTGAAGTTCATGTAAAGACAGGAATCATGTTACCATAATCGTAGCCGATCAGTTTGAGCTAAGTCTGGGTTTATATCTACAACTGTCTGAGACAAGGTTGACAAATACACACCTATAGAGAAACACAGGAATAAGCAAATAAGTTAATAAAACCTACATATGTGGTTACGACCCTGTCCATATTACAATGGAGAAAAGAAATTAGGTGAGTTGCAACACATGTGGAGGGGAAAAGATAAATTGTCATTTACAATTCAGCCCGGAATGTGCAAGGTTATTTGTTTGTAAGGAAATAAATTCTTATACGATTTGCAGTTACTACTTATAATTTTTTTGATGTCATGTGAAATTCTGATATGGGTTGTAATTGACCTGTTTACATAACGCATATTGCCTATATACAACATATTATAGATCCATTGTTGGGTCAACTACCTCGATCAAGTTATGGCATTTAACATGACCAAGGTTACGTGACCAGTGACAGTCCAAAAGAAGCAGTTGTGTCATGCTATGTGGTATTAATGCAACAAAAAGATAAATATAAAACGTGGTACCTCGATATTCTGCCACCCGCAATGATTTGAATGCAACTACTGGGTTTGTAGAAATCATAGTCGATAGTTTTTCGCCCAAAACAGTTGCGTGGTCATTCCATAACGACACTTCAACAGTCTTCTCCCTGAATGAAAATAAATGGGTGTCTAAACATAGGATTTACCCAAAAAAAGGAATAAATTCAATTAACTAAAGTAGCATACGAATCATCAGCAATTGTTATATCCCGCTTTGGTACGATCTCACCATCCGCCTTCCTTCTAATGCAAGTTGTTGGTGATACATGTTGCACAACGGCTACAACATCTGCAAGCAACAAGTCTGAAATTTAACAAATTAAATCACAAGTACATGTTTATAAATAATATTACCAACAAGCTTCTTTTGAGCGACATAGGCTTCCAGTTGATTGATTCGAACAAAATTGAATAATGTTTTGGGCAAAGGCATGTTTTCATCGGTTGCTTCCTCCACCTCAGATCTTTCATTCAACGTCATCCCGTATGCATTATCGACAGTCGCATACTGCTTATTAGCATGTTTTAAGGTTCCTTTGGATATGAAATAGACCTTTCCCAATTGAAATGTGTCATAGAATTTGTTAGCAGTGTCGTTAAACATTGTTGCTTGGATTTCAGTACCCTGCAATGTCGAATCCGAAGAATGGTAAGCATAATAATAGACTTGATTGGGAAAAAAAGTGAAAACATATAGAAGGGAAATCTAGACACTCACAAACTCATCCATTAATTCCACCGAAAAAAAGCAACCCTCTCCCCTTGCATTTTTGTAAGTTCGCATATTTCTTTTTGATTTGACAAGAACCTTGACTGTCCAGTATTGTTGATACGGGCTTAAGGAAGCCAAACGATCAATTTTTCGAGTCATGCATGGCCGTCCAGGGGGTGGAAAGCTACAAATGACGAATGAAAATGGGTCGTAAAGTAGGCAAAACATACAACTTGAAATATACAGCTTTAGTATAAGAACACATGATGAATAAGAGACTCACTTGTTACCCTCAGTAGTGGTTGAACTCTCAGTTTGCGACATAATGGTACTCGCAGCAGTGTTCGAACTTTCTGCTTGTGACATAGTGCTACAATGGTGCAATAAAAGAAGAAGAAAAGGAGTACATGTAGTGCGGGATGATCGAAATACACAAATAAAAGACAATAACAAAGTAAACATGCTTAAAATTGAACACAAGATATAAAGGTATCAAAGTCCGACGTCGCGTTGAATTTTATGCAAAGAAAACGATGGAATTGAAGAAGCTAGAGGCGGATTCTCAGCACAGACCAGGTGAGAATTTCGGTATTTATCAATGACGAAAGGAGCAAAAAGGGTGTTTGCAAGTATATTTATAATACAAAAATTGTAATTAAAACGGAAAATACGTTCAATATATTTTTGAGTAGTGGAGACTAAGAGTACATGCAAGCATATAGCACACCAGATAATGGTCAAATATTTGCAAAAAAGATTTGCATACAATGAAAATTTTGTTTCGGATTAGGGGCTGTTTCTATCCTGCTGTTATAATTCAATTAAGGGGCTAGTAATCCTATTTTATTGCTGCTGATCATTGATCAGGCAGTCCGGGACTCACGTCTATGCAAAGTCTTGAAGTCCATTGGACTTGTATACTTCACATGCTCAAGAAATGAACAAGTCAGGGACTTTTATAGTTGGACTAATTTGTTGATGCTGGTTGCTGATACTCAGTAACCTTCACAGCATCAATTGAAGACTTAGAGTGTGAGACGCCATATGCACATACACACAAAAGTTTTTATCCTTTTATATGTTTCTTAGGCTGCTGTGAGTGTTTCACAGGCACACCAACTCCAAGCTTTAGTGAATCTCGGAGTCAGTACGCTGAAACGCACAACAGTTGCTTTTATATAAAAATGATGAAGGCTGCTGCTGTTACTGTGCACTCTAATTAAAGATGTTGTTATTTAAATTCAGTGTAGGAGTCTAATTGAGCAGAAACACTTACTTTTTTCTAGCTTATATGTGCAAATAATAAGGTTGAAGGCTGCTATTGATTTGTAACTACACACCAAGAGATTACAAGTGTTGGAGCACAGAAGACACAAACACACAGACTTAAAATGACTGCACATTCCTGTTTCAGTGTTTACTTATTTTCAACATGAAAAAAACTTCGATTATCACTTGCATAGACTAATCATTATTGTCATATTTTCATAGACATGTGAATGAAGTTAGAGTAATTTACTCGAGAAATAAATAAACTAAAATTCAATTAATATTGTTTATGGACCGTTTGGTATCCAATAATTATTTTTATTCATTGAAGCTAAGTCCGTAACAACATTGCAATTCATATACAGAGACTAATTAAATAAGAATCGGGAGACATTAGAAGGTCAATCAGAAAGGAAATCATTATAAACATTTCATCGATAAGCGGTTTTATAATAGCCATAATGCATATAATTAACACACCATAATGCATAATGCATATATCTTTCATCGAACCCGAGCCACTGCCACCATGTGAAGTCCATTTGATTTATGTGATATGTATTTTTGAGTAGTGGAGACTAAGAGTACATGCAAGCATATAGCAGACCAGATAATGGTCAAATATTTGCAAAAAAGATTTGCATACAATGAATATTTTGTCTCAGATTAGGGGCTGTTGCTATCCTGCTGCTATAATTCAATTAAGGGGCTACTGATCCTATTTTATTGCTGCTGATCATTGATCAGGCAGTCCGGGACTCACGTCTATGCAAAGTCTTGAAGTCCATTGGACTTGTATACTTCACATACTCAAGAAATGAACAACTCAGGGACTTTTATAGTTGGACTAATTTGTTGATGCTGGTTGCTGATACTCAGTAACCTTCACAGCATGAATTGAAGACTTAGAGTCTGCGACGCCATATGCACATACACACAACACTTTTATTTCTTTTATATGTTTCTTAGGCTGCTGCGAGTGTTTCACAAGCACACCAACTCCAAGATTTAGTGAATCTCGGAGTCAGTACGCTGAAACGCACCACAGTTGCTTTTATATAAAAATGATGAAGGCTGCTGCTGTCACTGTGCACTCTAATTCAAGATGTTATTTAATTTCAGTGTAGGAGTCTAATTGAGCAGAAACACTTAGTTTATTCCAGCTTATATGTGCAAATAATAAGGTTGAAGGCTGCTATTGATTTGCAACTACACACCAAGACATTACAAATGTTGGAGCACAGAAGGCACAAACACACAGACTTAAAGTGACTGCACATTCCTGTTTCAGTGTTTACTTATTTGCAACATGAAAAAAACATCGATTATTCATTGAAGGTAATTCCGTAAGAACATTGCAATTCATATACAGAGACTAATTAAATAAGAATCAGGAGGCATTAGAAGGTGAATCAGAAAGGAAATCAGTATAAACATTTCATCGAACGGTTGAGGTGCAATGTAGAAATGAAAGAGATAATTGACTAAAATGCAACAATTGTGTCAAAGAAATCAAATAAATTGAAGATGTTGTTAAGGAAAACAACTGTGCCAGAAGATGAGAAGTGAAAACGTAATGGACTTACCTTCTGCTCTCTCAAAAATTATGTAGGCAGGGCTCCCCCTTTACTTGAGAGTAGGAGGAAAGAATTCCATGCAATAGTTATGCACACCATCGTAAATAGAAGAGAGGAGAGCAGCAGCGGTTCCTTTGAGAGAAAAACTGCTGAGGAGAGTGGGAGGTGAAACTGAAACACGTAAGCAGAACAGGTGAAGGTTAAACACGTAAGCAGAACAGGTGAAGGTTAAACACAGAAAAGTGTAATCAGATTTATTTATATAAAAAGCAATGAATATTTTTAAAAATAAAATTTTAATAACATATTTACAATAATAATTTGAACCAATATTTTATCAGGTGCTTAAGACATCTCAAAGTTGCAACATCTTAAACAGTAAAAAGTCTAATAATTTAGTAAGATTTAGTTCATATAAAAAGCAATAAGTATGTTGAAATACGAAACTTTTAATAAAATATTTACAATAATATTTTATGCATATTTTAAAAGGAAAACGTAAAATACAATAAAATAACACAAGTAAAAATTAAAAGTACAATAATATTTTATTCACACAAAGGTGGTATGAAGGTCCTTAATAAAACAAACAATATATGATACATAATATGACATACAATATAAATAAATAAATAAATTTTAATGTTCACTAAATATATAAAAATTAGTTATCATAGAATATACCTTGATGATTTAGGTTTTAAAATTAATTTTGTCTGAAGATGAATGATGGTAGAGGTCATCATGTATAATACCCGATTATTTATATTTTTTATTAAATATGAGATAAAAAAAGATGGAATCTTATCAAAAAAAAAAATTTTGTTTCAAAAATGACAAACAAACATTCCAACATGGATATGGTTTCACTATTTTTATGTATTTTCCTAGTATTGCAGTACATGTCTGTGGAAGTCCTGGTACAAGACCGTTTAATCCCAATGGTAGCATACGATGAAAAATTTTGTTTCAAGTGATTTGTTGATTCGGCTTGACCGAGTTATGTGTGTCGGTTGAAAAACGTGATAACCGAGACATCCATGTTGAAAGATGAATGAAGGCAGATAGTTTGGTTCATTGGCAATGGATTAATGTAAATGATCGATCAAATCTCAAATTGGGTATGCAATTATTTAAGAGTCATAAGATACAACACAACCTATAATGACATTAAATCAATATGGACATCGGCTAAGCAACACATGATGACATGTAGGGAAAAGAATGGTTAGTTCCATTAAGCCAAAAAATGCGAATGGTAATGAAAAGAGACAAAACACATTAGCAGAAAATGAATTTTACTGAAAGGAACATGTTAGTGTAGAAGCACACAAAACACATACAAACAAAAAGTATGGATGACAAACTGACATTATGTGTCGGTAGATAATTACGATAAAAGTGCATTATTAATGGTAGATGACACCATCACGATAAGGTTCGACAAATATAGTAAGGAAAAGGAATGATGAAACGCACAAATTTAAAAAGAAAACCAACATCAGCGTGTACTGCACCTAATGCTTGCCTACGGTGCCGAACCAGACCTGTTCAATGAATTGGTGTGAGGTAGAAGGAAGAGTATGAGTGGATAAACAAAATATGTACACAGATGGAATGTTTTACCATAAATTTAGGTCATCAGAGGCCACTATATCGGGTTCGTCCTTTAACCGATAATTGGTTTTGCTAGCGTGGGTGGAGGCTGCAAAGTGAACTTTGGGGCTTTGTTGATTCATACCGCAGTATAGGTGCTGTGAATGAAATATACATCCTTAGAATGTAAAAAATCATTATAAAAGATGAAACATAAAAGAATGTTCTACAACTATAAATAACCACAATTCACTATATTGTTTTCAAAGATGACACCATCTGTGATGTTATGACAAGTCTATCATGAAATAGTGCAGAAACATTTTCAATATGTATTTATAGTAGTCAAAGCAAGTGAAGTATGTAGAAAGAAAAAATGAGAAAGCGTATAGAATAAAGGTATAATGCAGGAACCGAAGGAGCAAAGACAAAGTTAGCATTGTTTTACCTTCGTGGAAAAGCCGTCAATGTCAAGCGCTGCTTTCCCTTTCATAGTAGCTGAATGTAGGCTGCTGTTACTCTAATGTGATAACAACGGAACCGAATTGTGTCACAAACAACGTAAAATATCACCATAAAACATGAAACACAAGAAAATGTTCTTCAATTAAAAATAACCATGATTTAATATGTTGTTGTGAAAGATGTTTAAGTCAGAGGTGTTTTTACATGTGAAGCAGTCCATCACGAAGCAGTGTAGTAAAATATCCAAAATGAATTTAGCAGTCGAACCAAGTAAAGTATTTGCAAAAAAACAAAAGGGGGAAGCCTACAAATAAAGTTGGTGTGCAGGAACGGAATGTAGAATGGGCAAAGGAAAATGTATGGTTGTTTTACCTGGCTGGACCAGTCGTTAACATCGTCAACGTCAATCACTACTTTCGATTTCAAGCCAACTGAATTCAGCATGCCATTACTCTGATGAGGTACACAGAAAATAAAATGTCAGAGCATATTCATGGTCATACTTTACATATAAAAAACTTTGGAAACAATTTTCTATCAAAGGCAAGTGACGTGCCTTTGATAGAATGGGCAAAGGAAAATGTATGGTTGTTTTACCTGGCTGGACAAGTCGTTAGCATCGTCAACGTCAATCACTACTTTCGATTTCAAGCCAACTGAATTCAGCATGGCATTACTCTGATGAGGTACACAGAAAATAAAATGTCAGAGCATATTCATGGTCATACTTTACATATAGAAAACTTCGGAAACAATTTTCCATCAAAGGCAAGTGACGTGATGTGCATATGAAATCGGTTAGTTATACATTGGATTACGAATGGTTTCTGAAAGTAAATGGGTACCTCTGATCTTATTCGTTTTGTTGGTTTTGCAAGTAGTTCAATTAGTTCACTTGGCAGTGGAAAATTAGGCGGGTCATCTAGATCGACCACTTCTTCCCACCTCCATCTGCACAAATTGAGGCCACGTTTTCCTTGCTTTTCAAACAAGTCAACCTGTTGAATTTACCACTCAAAAGTCGTTCATATTAAAATTTAAACTCTGAATATAATTAGGGTAAAATACATCACCTCTTTTATTATTTCATCTGCCAAAGCATATGGATGAATTTCCTCATTTGTTTTTTGATCGGACAAATCATATGGATTTGGTTCCTCCTGGGTACAGACATTTAGAAAGAGACATCGAATGTAATAACGTCTTTACAACAGTACAACTTCATATATACTGAAAATACCTTTGGAATGATGTTGGCGGCCATAATACTTGGTAGGATACTGCTTATCAACAAAATGATACTGGAAGAGAACAAGAATTATCCTAAAGAAAGAAAATTAAGATTCAAAAAATAGGCCAAAATAAACCATTAAATAGCTAACCAAAGTTATAACACATATGCATGCACATGTGAAAGGAATATCCACACCTCATCATACCTATCAGTGATGAGGAGTTTTAACATTCAGCAGATTCAGGTGGTTGCCCTACATATACAATAAACCGAACTTACATATTGAGACTGCTAAAATGATCATATTACATGGCTTTTGCAATTTATGAAGTTTAATGTGGAGACACACGATCCAACCTTGTGTGAAATCAATGTATTCTGATATTTAATGGTTTGAAGTTTTAAAAGTCCCAGTTAAGTTACATGAGGCTCTTTATAGGGCGTTGTAAATATTTTTAAACGATGTTGGTGTCGATAAGAAACGAAAGACGCAGAATTAGAAATGATATCTTATGATAGTCATAGGATTAAGAAAGGTTGAATTAGACACACACCAGCAGGGTCTTATATAAACCGAAAGTCCCAGTTAAGTTAAATGGGGTTAAGTTCTACAAGGATATTAGTATGATGAATATGATTTACGTGTAGAATCTTGGGTCAACATATGACAACATGCGCATAACGTGGCCATGGTGTTCATGTGTGTCGTAAGGATATGTGGTTGAACATTAATTGTGTGTATCGGAAAAAGTTTTTTGGTTCTGTTCCTAGTGTTTTTCAAAACTGGTTCTTGTTTCAATCTAGGTTTTGTTGTCTCCAATGTACCATGAGTGCACAGCTCCAAAAGTCATAAGAAATGCTGACCGGAGTTGTTTAGGAGATGTTAATGACGAAGATCATTTTGTGGATTGGGATGAGATATTGAAATGAGTTGACTTTCAGGAATGGTTTGGCGTCGTTTGTTTTCCTGGGAGGATGCTATTCATGTCTTAAGGAGTGCACTCCTTTGAGCAAGTTTCGTTTCCAGTCACCTCAAGCAGCTTTGATGGAATTCTTATTGGTGTTGAATGCTTCTTATAATTGTTAGTTCGTTTATGTAGGGACACATATAAGGAGTGTCAGTTATAAGGTGGGTTCGGGTATTGTATATCTACCTATTTAAAAATGGTATCTGTTGTCGCTGTAACGGGCCATCTTTGGTGGTTCTATAACAACCATATGGCATATAATTAACACACTATTAAGGGACTAAATATGTTGGCCTAAGGAGAAAAGATATAGCCTAGGGGTGGAGGGATTTTTGGTGAAAGGCCAAGCCATAAACGCGAGCTTTAAGTGATTGTTTGGGCTGCAGTCCAGAGCTAATACTGCAGTCCAAACAAATAATTGCAATATCCTGATTCACTCTCTTTCTTGAATATGGACAAGGACGGGTTGATTATATTTCTGATTTCATCAATGTCATTCCTGAACTTTTAAAAAGGGCTTGACATGCAGAAGCTTCAATTTATTCTGATATTTAATGGTTTGGAGTATAGGATGATGCATAGGGTTTGGTTGTCTTTTGCATTTGTTGATTGTTTTTTTTTTTTGGGGTTCGTGTTTATGTGATTAAAGGTGTTGTGATGGAGTTGTTAATGAGGCTCTTTATAGGACCTTATATGACCCGAAAGTCCCAGTTAAGTTACATGAGGCTCTTTATAGGGCCTTGTAAATATTTTTAAACGATATTGGTGTCGATAAGAAACAAAAAACGCAGAATTAGAAATGATATGTTATGATAGTCATAGGATTAAGAAAGGTTGAATTAGACAGACATCAGCAGGGTCTTATATGACCCGAAAGTCCCAGTTAAGTTAAATGGGGTTAAGTTCTACAAGGATATTAGTATGATGAATATGATTTACGTGTAGAATCTTGGGTCAACATATGACAACATGCGCATAACGTGGCCATGGTGTTCATGTGTGTCCTAAGGATCCGTGGTTGAACATTAATTGTGTGTAGCGGAAAAAGTTTTTTGGTTCTGGTCCTAGTGTTTTCCAAAAGTGGTTCTTGTTTCAATCTAGGTTTTGTTGTCGCCAATGTACCATGAGTGCACAGCTCCAAAAGTCATAAGAAATGCTTACCGGAGTTCTTTAGGAGATGTTAATGACGAAGATCGTTTTGTGGATTGGGATGAGATATTGAAATGAGTTGACTTTCAGGAATGTTTTGGCGTCGTTTGTTTTCCTGGGAGGATGTTATTCATGTCTTAAGGAGTGCACTCCTTTGATCAAGTTTCGTTTCCAGTCACCTCAATCAGATTTGATGGAATTCTTATTGGTGTTGAATGCTTCTTATAATTGTTAGTTCGTTTATCTAGGGACACATATAAGGAGTGTCAGGTATAAGGTGGCTTCGGGTCTTGTATATCTAGCTATTCCAGTAAAAGATTTAATATATGAGTGGTACATGTTTTCTGGTTTTGTATGTGTCGTTATCTTTGTTTCTTTGTATTGTCACTGTGTGGTGGCTGGTGATTGAGTGCCAATTCATGTAAGTTTATCGAAACATTTACTTGTCACAAATGCTAAAAAGAACTACTGTTGATGGTATTGTAGGCCATAGATGCAACTCAGATGTTAGTGAGAGTACGTATATTTCAAAGTTCTTCCCCCAAGTTGGTCAAAAATACTGAGCATGTTTCTTCTATTGACCACACAAGAGTAGAGAATTCACCTCTGTCCAATGTGCCTGTTTCTGAAATGGACTCTTCTAAAGTATGTGTCAAACTCAGCAGCATAAGATGAACAAACCGGTGAGTCTTAGATTCGCTAAATTTTCTGATGTAGTTGGAACAGACAAGTCTAGCATGTGCTCGACTTCTCTCAGTTCTACAACGGTCAAACATAAGGTGCTTATTTCGTTAAACCAAATAAAGTACCACAATACATAAAACAAGCAAAACAAACATAAACAGCAAGCAACTATAGAATGGAACCATCATCATCATGTTTTTATGCTATTACGGTGATTCCTTAATATTTCCAATATGATGTTTTAGGTTCAATCAAACCAAGAAAATTAAAAGTACATGTCATGTACTAAGGAATCGCAACATAGATTACATAAAATGCATTAAAGGTGAAAGACACTTACTTGTGAAGTGGATATCCGTTGTTGGTTTGAAGTGTAGCGTGAACCTGTTGAATTGAAACCAAATTAGAAGACATAACAGAGTGGCGACAGCATGGAAATTGAAGAATCAGATGAGCATATTTAATAACAATGAATTCCGGATTATTGCCAAACTATGATAAATAATTTAGCAATTGAAATTACAATGTCATGTACTAAAAAATCACAACATAGATTACATAGAATGCATTAAAGGTGAAAGACACTTACTTGTGAAGTGGATATCCGTTGTTGGTTTGAAGTGTACCGTGAACCTGTTGAATTCAAACCAAATTAGAAGACATAACATAGTGGCGAGAGCATGGAAATTCAAGAATCAGATGAGCATATTTAATAACAATGAAATCCGGATTATTGCTAAAGTGTGATAAATAATTTAGCAATTGAAATAACAATGTTAAAACCAAGAATCCATGCTTATACACTGCTCTGCATTAGCCAACATACAGAAATAAACCTTTTTCCCCTTTTAAGTAAACCATAATAATCAACTTTCAAATGCCAAGGGCCTTGGATATTGATTTATTTTTTGTTTTGAATCAGCTGAAGATGAAGTAAGAACTTATGATGAGGACCTTAATCAGACACGTTATCAGACAGCAGCACACAAAATCAGTTTGAAAAACAGATTCAGGGACTATTAGAAGGCGAGGCAAGAAGGAAATCATTATAAGCATTTCAGCGAACGGTTGATGTGCATCTTCGAAATGAAAGACAAAATTGACTAAAACAATTGTATTGAAGAAGTCAAATAAATTCAAACCAAATTAGAAGACATAACAGAGTGGCGACAGCATGGAAATTGAAGAATCAGATGAGCATATTTAATAACAATGAATTCCGGATTACTGCTAAAGTGTGATAACTAAGTTAGGAACTGAAATAACAACGTTAAAACCAAGAATCCATGCTTATACACTGCTCTGCATTAGCCAACATATACAGAAATAAACCTTTTTTCCCTTTGAAGTAAATCATAATAATCAACTTTCAAATGCCAAAGGCTTTGCATATTGATTTATTTTTTGTTTTGAATCATCTGAAGATGAAGTAAGAACTTATGATGACGACCTTAATCAGACACGTTAATCAGACAACAGCACACAAAATCAGTTTGAAAACAGATTCAGGGAGTATTAGAAGGCGAGGCAAGAAGGAAATCATGATAAGCATTTCAGCGAACGGTTGATGTGCATCTTAGAAATGAAAGACAAAATTGACTAAAACAATTGTATTGAAGAAATCAAATAAATTCAACAAATTGTTATTGTTAATTGTAAAGGAAAAAACCCAGATGAATCACCCAAATGAAGAATACGCAATTCTGAAACTTACCGGTCTGAGAGGATTAGAGCGAGCAACAAGTATTTGAGAGAGAGGAGAGCGGAGCAGATTATGTCGCAATGTTGATGAAGCCGAACGGAATAGGATGAGGCGAAGGCAGACGTAGCAGGAACCGTGAATCCATGGAGAAGAAGCGGGAACGGAGAATACATGGAGAAGAAGAGAACGTGGGGAGGGAAGAGACATCTGTTGAGTTTTGATTGGATGTATTCTGAAATTTCAACAAAACGGTAAAGGGAGAAGGTAACTGTTATTGGCTCTTTATAATATAGTAATAGATAATAGAAGTAATAGATATATATATATATATATATATATATATATATATATATATATATATATATATATATATATATATATATATATATAAAATATTTGTAAGGAATATTAAATCAAAGAACATATATGTTGAAATAACAAGTGATTGAACAAAAAGATATTTAATGATCGGGTTATAATTTATCATATTTATTAAACCCAAATGAGTTGTTTTTAGTAAGAAAGTGTCATAGAATGTGCTACTATTGAATAAATTCTGTGCTTGTGCAGGTAAACAAAATCCGGTCTAAAATGGCGTAAAAAGGACAAAAATTCAGAGCCAGACGCAGAGAGGGGTGCAGCCCTGCGCCCAGACCACGGGTTCGACAGAAGAAATTAATTCACAAAAACACGGATTTTACATACAGGCGCAGGGGGCGCGCAGGCCTGCGCCTGCGCCTGCGCCTAGCCCCTTAAAATAATAAACGGCCGTTTTTAGGGTTTTTCCAGCT
>JAANYP010001099.1:0-137470 GCA_020465985.1 Centrapalus pauciflorus
CCAACTCTTTCTTACAGAATTTATTGATGTTCTTGAAGTTCAGGTGTGACAATCTTCTATGCCATAACCAGTTTAGATCAGCGTTGGTTCTTGTGAGAAAACAGGTTTCAGTTGTGGGATCAGCAGAATGCATATCCACAACATATACACCTTTCTTTCGTTGAGCACACAGCACAACTTTGCCTTGGGAATCCAATATGTAACCCAGGTGCTCATCAAAGTTAACCTTGTAGCCAGCATCACACAGTTGACTTATGCTAACCAGGTTATGTTTTAGCCCAACCACATAGGCTACCCTTTTGAACACTGCAGCACCAGCTTTAAGAGTTCCATATCCCTCAGTGGATCCCTGTACATTGTCACCAAAGGTGACTTTTGGCCCTTTTTCAGGCCTGAGATCACTCAGCAGTTCTTTACAACCTGTCATGTGCCCTGAGCAGCCACTGTCCAAGTACCAAACCTGGGAAGGTTGTTTTTCCTGCAGTGTGAGAAGAGAATTATTAGTTATTTTTAGGGGAACTCATCACACAGATGAGTTCTCCTACTTCATCAACACTTGTTGATGGATTTTGAATGTCCACACTAATATTCCCTATTTGAATGGTATCAGTTTGAATACCATCCTCAGTGACTATGTCATTTCCACCACTGCTTGTAACAGCTGTGAGGGAAACAGCAGAGCCAACAGGCCTCATGTCCTCAGATTCAGGACAGTCCTTGGCCAGATGTGTCTTCTTCCCACACTTATAACATTTTCTCTTTTTGGTGCTTTTGGAAGAAGGTCCTTCAGAAACACATTCTGAACTGTTTTTGTTGATTCTTTCAGCAGGTTTAGCAATTTTTGCAGAATCAACAGCTTGTGTGGTAAGTTCATAGGCCACAGCTTTGACTGTCTCTTCTTTCCTCTTTTTGGGAGGACAGATGTCAAAGACAGGAAGCTTGATTGGCCTTTGAGCTTCCACAGGTTTGGGAAACTTATTCCCAGTTGTCTCAGTTTGAGCAATGGCTTTGCCTTTGCCCCTACTGAGTTGTGATTTATGCTGCCTATCAGCATACTCACTGTGTTTGGTTTTGAAAAACTTATTTTCATTTAAAACCAACTTACCACCATGATTTGAAAACTTATTTGAAATCACAGCAGTTTTGTTTTCAACCTGAGACTTACCCTTGTTGAAAACAGGCTGCTTACTTTTTGAAAACTTATTTTCAAAATGTTTAGCATCAAAAGGATTAACATGCTTTTTACCAACAGCTTTGGACTCTGAACCTGTTTTGTCAACAGGCTTAGCATCCACAGCTTTAGTTTGAGCATGTTTTCCTTTCTTCTGCTTGTGTGAGCTAGCAGAGCACTTAGCAGGCTGTTTTGGAGAACAAACTCCAACATCAGCTTTTGAGCTGAGTTCACACAAGCTGTCAGTATTTTGAGGCCTGACAAACCTGTTTGTTGAAATAAGTTTACCATTCACGTTTTGGATGAATGTATTTGGAAGTTCACCAAGAGTGGACAAGTCTTCTTTCAAATTACTTATTTCAACGATGGAAGCTGCTGTGTCAAGATCCCCTCCAAGATAGGCTTGGATTTGAGCAGGGATCTGTTGACTGATACAATGGCTGACTTTTTGTGCAGATTGGCACCAAGAGTCAACTATCTTTTGAAGCTTAGCATGCTTTATATCTGTTTCTCTCTTTTCTTCCAGTAAAATGGAGTTGATGTGTTTTAATTCATCAAGCTCAGTTTCCAACTTATAGAAACTGTCCAGTTTACTGGTTTTAGTTTTAAGATCAGCTTTAAGCTTAGAGATTTCAGATACTAAAGCATCATGCTTCTCAACAGCAGCTTTCAAATCAACAAGCATGTATTCAAACATTTTAACTTTTTCTTCAGAACTGTAAGCCATAAAATTTTGTACCTTATACATCATTGTAGGATTCCAGTTCTCCAAGCTGCTGAAGGCTTCAGCTTCAGCCATGTCCTGTTTGAAACTGCTTGTTGATGGGAACATCAGAGTTGGCCATCAGACACTGATTATCTTCTTCATCAGATGATGAATCAGATTCCTCCCAGTCACATGTCTCAGCCATGAGTCCCTTCTGGCGATTGGAAGACACAGAGTTTTCCAATTTCCTCAGCTTAGCCATGGCCATAAGGTACTTAACCCTATAGCCATCATCCCTGTTAGTCTTGATAGGTTTGGATGACTGACCAACAGCTTTTGACACACAGTCAGCAGCTATATGGCCAGTTTTGCCACACTTGAAGCACTCAGCCTTGGATTTGTCAAATGCTTTCTTTTTGCCAGCACTTGCACCTCCTTGTAGCATACTTCTTCCAAATCTTCTCTTGCTGAACTTTTTGACAAGCATAGCTATCATTTGCTCATCATCTTGTTCAGTAAGATCTGCAGCCTCTTCTTCTTCAGACACCTCCTCCTTATCATCATCCTGTTGATCAGGTTGAGTGAACACATCACTCACCTGATTAACAGACTGTCTCACATTAGCCACAAAGGCAGTACCTCTTCTGGACATTTCCAAGGCATTCCTCTTTTGCTGCCTTGATTGTTCATCATTCAGTAAGGATCCATACAGATTGACCAGATCCATACTTCTGATAGTACCTGAGTTTCTTAGGATGGTTGAGAAATAGTTCCACTCCTCAGGTAAAATGTCCAGAAACTTGTTCACCAAAGTAAGACTGTCCTTGGTGATCCCAACAGCTTTGAGATCATTCACCAGAGCAGTGAACCTGGTGTAGGTTTCTGTGAGAGACTCCTTTGGTTTGGCAAAGAAGAGTTCATACTGTCTAACAAGATTGTTAATCCTGTTGTCCAGTGTGATTGTGGGTCCATCATAGACGGTACACAGAGTATCCCACATCTCCTTTGCAGTCTTCATCTTCTCAACCTGCTTGAACACATCATCAGGAAGAGAAATGACCAGGTTGTTTCTGGCCTTTGCATCCAGAGCTACCATTCTCTTGTCTTCATCAGACCATTGAGCTTTTGCTTTCTCAAAGGTCCTGATTTCAGGAGCAGCTCCTTCAACCGCTGGAGTTATTGTAGTAACAGAGGTTGGCACATAAGGACCCTCCATCACTATCTCTGGCAGTTGTACATCCAGATTCTCTAAATAGAGCATCATTCTGCACTTCCAACCAGAGAAGTTTTGATGATTAAATTTTGGAGGCTTGCCCATAGAGCCATTGTCATAGTAAGAAGAGTTTGCAGCACTGTTGTCCATGGAAACTTGGGATTATGAGAGATCTAGAATGACACACACTCTAAACTGCTCTGATACCAGTTGTAGGTCCCGAAAGGTTCCCAAAGTATATAGTAATAAACTGTAGAGGGGGGGTGAATACAGTATTTAAAAACTACACACTCTTTTTCTCAATGTTTGTATGTATTATCAACAAATGTTAATTACAAACAAGCTTGACTGCGGAATTGTTCAAGCTGAGATGACAGAATACAACAGTATGGTTTCTAGTCTAAGACACACTCACACTAGATTACAATGAACACACTCACTAAGATGCACTCACTGTATTTTACAAGACTTTAAGGAACAGCTTTGGTAAACAGCTTAGACACACAGAAGCTTGTTTACAGAAGATTTGCATGCATGAATATCACACTTGCACGTTCACTCTTGGTTTAAGCACTTAGCTTTCTTCACTTCTTTCTGACCTTAGAAGCTTCCTTTTATACTCACTTAGAGGATCTAAGAGAAACATCTTCATTGGGCAGAATGAGAAAGGAGAAGTCTTGTTTGAAAAGACAATATAACTTTTCTGCACTTTTCTGAAAAGCAGACTTGCCTTCTCTTGTGCAGAACTTTTGTCTTTTTACTTTCTACTGTTGCATTGCCTTTAACCATTTTAGGAATGTCAACTTTGCGTCTTTCTTCCTTGTAAAGGCCTATTTTGATATAAGAAAAAGGTCTGTCACCCTTTTTCAAATATCCGTTTGTCTTCATGTAACAGAACAGCTTGGGCAGGCTGAGCGGTTCTGCTTTCCACTTTGTCTTCAACTGTGTAAACTGATCTGGTAGTTAAAAACAATACATGATGACTTGGAAACAAATTCCATAAAGTGTTTAGCCTGTTCACAAAGAACAGGTTCTGTTCACAAAGAACAGAACACTTTAAAAATGCCCAAGCTGCTCAACAGTGTAGAGCAGCGTAGACAGTTTATGTTCAGCCTGATCAGCAGACTGATCAGCTTGGACAAACTGTCTTGGTTGCAACACATGCAACTTATAGAACAGCTTTAGACTGATATTGCAAATCATTTTCAGGTTTCAATAAGGCATATAACAGGCCTTAAATTCAACCTTCAAATGTATCAACAGGTTTGATTATAAAATCTCCCCCTCAGATGTAGAGCAGGTTTGACTGAGGCCTTTTTGTGCCTAACACCATAACATTCAGAGTATGCTAAAATAAATAATCTAGTTAGTACAACCAAATCGAAAGTCTAGGAATCTACCCATCCCAATTACAATTTCAGCAATAATAACAAAATGTGCGGAAGTCTATCTGATACCACGAGCCCTCAAACCTTTGACCCTAAAGCTGGTGCTTTCCCCTTATTAGCTAAACCTGAAACATTGCCCCCACAACCGGGATAAGCCGTCGCCTAGCGAGTAACAGATTTAATAGCACAAATAAACAAAAATAACAATGAATGATTCAAGTATCGGCAAAAAGTCAACATGTGTAGCATCCGGCCTTCCCAGCAGTGCGTCCACGAATAGGTAGTCTGTGTAACATCTGGCCTTCCCAGCAATGCATACACAGTAACACAGCTTGCGATACTCCCGACTTACAGCGTATAAAAATAACATGCAGCCACACAGCCATGCAATTATCACATAAATACACAGTATGCATACCTGGGAATAATCATGCAACAATTCATAGTGATGAAAGAGAATAGAAGATATCAAAGACAATATGGCAGCAAAATGGATAAGCACGGTAAAAGAAATGAAACAGATAACCAGCACAAAAATATTATAAATGATCATTTATGAAATTAAATCAATTACTCACAGTGCTCGTCAATCTGTAACCCGCCAAGCGACTAACCGAATATCAGCTGAAAGCACTACTGAAAACCACACGTCTCAATCAAATCGCTAGAGTCCTGGTATAAAAGTAAATTGCCTACTTATCAATATTTTTAACTCTATCCTTTACTAAATTTGATATCTTCTTAACGTCCAATAACAATTTCGATAAATTTCTATCCATTTGTTTAAAATTATTAAAACTGAAGGATCTATATTTTTATGTTATTAAATCCAATATAAAGTATATGGATTTAATAATAATTTAATCAATTTAATGTAATCTTAATAAATAAATCCATCCAAATATAATAATAATATTGTATTTAGTTAATGTAAGTTAATGGATGATTTTGATTCAAAGAAGTAAATAACATATCTACTCTTTATGCACCATTCCAAACCATTTAAATCTATCAATCAATTTAAATTATGTTGACAATCCAATTCATTTCGCTTCGAACCCAAAAATCAATTAGTGGCCCAACCACTAATATAAGTTAATTAATAACTCATTTAAATTACTTAAAATCTAGCTCCATTTAGAATCAAAGAACAAGCCTATTTAATTTAATTAATTAACCCAAGATTAATAACCAAATAAAAATATAGTCAGCCCATTAAAAGAACACCCAACCCACCTCCTTAAATAAAATCTGATATTCATCAACTAGCCCAAAATTCACTACTCAGCTAATAAATTAAATTGGGCCCAAAATGATGAAATAAATAAACGCAACTAACCCTTTTTAATTTACACAATTAAATAGTCCAAAAGAATTAACATATATCACTAACTTAATAGATAACCCAAATCAATTAAAATGATGTAGCCCAATTATAATTTAAAAGAGATATAAAAACAAACCCAAAAAAATTCGGCCCAAATAAAAATAAGAATATAGCTCGTTAAAATTTAAAACCCAAAAACTAGTTTATAAATTAATGAGGCCCAAATAAATAAAAACAAACTTAACCTAATTGAATTAAAAAAATTTAAAAGCAAATAAAATAAAATAAAAAGAGAAAAGAACTCCCATTCTTCCTTCTCTCTCTCTTGATGTAGACTCCAAAAAACAGAGAAAAAGAAACCAAAGGAAAAGGGGCGCCGGTAGGGGAAGAAACCGTCGGCCAAGGCAATCTCTGGCACCGATCCGACCACAACCAAGCACCACTCTACACGTCCACACCACTCCCACTCTCCTCTCTCCCTCTCGGTGGTCTGAAACAGAAAACAAAGGACCGACAGTGCCGCCGTGCGGTCGCCGGCCACACACCACCCTACACACCACTCTTAACTCTCTCCTATCTTTTTCGATGGAAACCCAGAAAAAATAAGGCAGACTGAAGGGTGGCGGTGGCCACCGGCCACGCCGCCGCTGAAACCCTCATCCCAATCGGTGCAAACCCAGAAACGAAAAGGGTGGACATCACACGAGAAAGAAAAACAGAGCCGACCCAACAGCCACCGCTGCCAGCAGCGCCGCCGCCGTCGACAACCTCTCCGGCCGGTTCTCACACAATCCACACCCATTATTTCTACTCCTATTTCTATTTCTATTGATTTTATTTTTATTTTGAATTAAAAACATAAAAGCATTGAAACCTTCCATGAACTTATTAATGGGGTTTTCAAACTTTTCTTCTAAACACCAATGAAGATGATGAATCCAAAAACTATAGGTTGTTCATTTTCAGATTATAAACAGTATCTATACTCATTTCTATGTGTTCCAATATCAATCAAAACTAAATACGGGAATATAGTTCGGGTTGTAAATTTATTGTTTACCTCAAGGTTTAATGATGGTGATAAATGTGATCAGGGCCGGCCCTGGGCCTGGTCCACCTGGGCCACCGCCCAAGGCCCAATCACTCTAAGGGGCCCAAAAAAAATTTAATTTGTTAATATAGCCCTGCAGTCCAGTATTATGTTATATGTGTCTTGCGCGAAAAAAATCATAGACAATGTTTTGGTGCAGCTGGTAGTCATCTTACCTTGGAACTCTAATGACATGGGTTCGATTCCCATTGTATGCATTTTTTTTTTATATCTCATCGCTATCACTTGAATTTTCATATATAGATATCGTCTATTTGCTTTATATCAATATACAATCCATCAAATTCAATATTCATACTTTTGTTTTTCAATGAGTTTCATTTTCTTATTTTTGTTTATCACGTGGTTTATGTTATTTATTATATGATTATTAAAAATACTAATGAGATATGTATTTATTTCTTGAGATGTTATTTTTTTGACACATATGTTTCTATTTATATTATAAATCATTTAAAATTTAAATTTCTTTTTTTTTTTTTTCAATTTACTAATAAAAATATAATTTAATATTGTATGTAATTTTTACCCAATTTATAACCATACCATCTTAGTATTAATTTTTTTTTTTTGCGGTTTTTGGATTGAGGAAAAATTCAGAGAAGCTACATGAGACCATTACACGATGACCGATTGTGAAGTTTTTAAAGACATGGCATTGACAATAGTGCAACAAAATCAATATTATTTAATTGTAATTTTTTATACTAATATTGCTTATATATATTATAGAGGGACCCTTTTTAAGTATATGCCCCGGGCCTAAAAACTGATAGGACTGACACTGAATGTGATGATGAACTTGTTGCTCAATCCTTGAAATCCAGCCCCAATTTCTTTAATATTTTCAGAAGTGTGTGTGGGTTCTTGAGGTGTAAAAAAATTGCTATTAGGGTTTTCATACATAAAAGAATTAATGCAGAAAGTTGGATGATGATGATGATGGTTATGGTTTGGGATGTTTTCATGCATGCATGTATTAATTTATTTAATAATTTTTTTAAGCATTAATATGATGTGAAACACCCATACAACTAATACGAGTATTTCGATACCATTATACATTAATTTATACAGAGTACTTGTGGAAGTACGGTCAATTTAAACTTTTAATACTTTAACAATCATCAACGTGATTCCAAACACTTTGCATATAACACAACAGAGTGTCTGAAATCACGGAGTAATGTAATTGGGGTCACAATGTTAAATCATCAGTGTGATTACAACGAATTAATAATCATTAACTAATTCGCGTAAGTCAAAAATGGAAGTCTGCTACTCCCACCCCAATCATCAACAAAATATGGAGCTCCTAACCATGCTCCAATCAATGTCTATCAGTTTCGGCCAGCCGGGCCTTTGCCCTTATCAGTTCCTGAAAAGAAATATAAACTAACGGGTAAACAACAAAGTTGTTTAGTGAGTTTCTAGATTAAAGTACCATGCGATATATGAATGATTTCATGCAATGCCATGAATTTAACTAACAATCTCAGGAGGCCAACTAATGGCAAATAAGCTACCACATTGCGGTTACCACACACATGCTTACCGTACAATTGGTTTACAATCTACTGCTTGATTACCACAGACCACAGGCTTATCGATATGCAGTTTTACTGTGATGCCATACGATTACCACAGACCACAGGCTTATCGTTTTACAAGCAATAATGGTTACCACACACATGCTTACCATTATGATTCTGCTAGGTTACCACACTCAGGCTTACCGTCTCAGCGGAGAGGTCAAATGAATGATCAACAACTTATCAACCAAATGATAACATGACAACAATAATGTATGTGATGGCAAAGCATGTAAATGACAAGAATGATACGAAAGCAATAACATACAATTCATGATATGCATATAAATACATTAATGCTAGAACTCACAGTGGTGTACAACAAGCTCTCGACCTCAAAACCGAGTTACAGTCGTCAAAGTAAGAGTAATAATCTCCAAGGAACTTTAACCCGTCAAACCCCTACACATAGGTTCATAATATAATTTATTATAAGTCTCACAGCTTATAATTTCTTAAATTGATCCGGATACATTAGTCGTAAGATTTAACTAATTTCGGCATTAAACCTCAATAATTATTTTGGTCTAATTATTCTCCTAAATTGATGTCATAGACTATTATGACAAAAGATTCCATAAAATAAAAATAATTACAATTACAATTTCGGTCCAAAGTCATTCGAAATTCGGACCAAGACCATCCGAATTTCAGGCCATCCGAAATTCGTACTTAGCTAATTTTTCAGAATATTTTAAGGCTGAACTGCACTTTCTGCCTTACGGATTTAATGTCAAAAATACTAAAACTTCTCTATATTTATTATAAAGAGTTTTAAAATCATTTCCAACATATATATATATACATATATATTTAAACCCATTTTAACCACCAAAACATCATTTTTTAGATTACCTAGGGTTCATTTTAACTCAAACTTGGGTTTTTTAGATAAACCCACCAAAATACATAAAAATTTGTATAATATACTTTTAAAATAATGGATCTAACATATTTCATCATTTTCTTTTCAGATCTAGCCATTTCTTAGAGATCTTCATAAAAACCCATCAAAATACACAGAAACTTGTATAATATACTTTTTTGATAACGGATCTAACATATTTCATCATTTTCTTTCAAGATCTAGTAATTTCGAAGAGATCTCTATGAAAACCCATTTGAGTTCTCATCTTCTGCATTTGAAGATGGTGGAGAGAAGAGAAAAGTAAGAGATTTATAAAAATAAGAGTTGGTACCTCTTGGATCTTCAAAACCGTATGAAGCTTCCAACAAAAATCAGATTTTTTTTCTTCTTCTTCTTTTTTCTCTCTTCTTCTCTTTTCTCTCTTTTCTTTCTTCTCTCTCTCTCTCTCTCTCTCTTTTTCTTTTTTTTTTTTGGAGAGGACGACACACACACACTAATGTGTGTGTGTGTGTTTGGCGTAAATTTAAAGCCAAGGAGTTGCTTTTCCTTTTTTTTTTTTAACTATTTAATATTTACCATTTAGACCCTACAATTATTTCCATTTCTTTTAAGGTCCTTTCTTCATAAATCACTACTTTATTTATTATAATTTACACCACCATTTATTTATATATATTACAATATTAATTAATATTCCGAATTTGTATTTCTTTACAATAAATATTAATTATCGATTAAATAATCGGGTCGTTACAATTCCTCTCCTCTTAAAAGGATTCCGCCCACGGAATCAGGCTCTTTCAAACAAAGCGGGGTATTTGGCCATCATTTCAGCCTTCGTCTCCCAAGTCATTAGAGATTCGCGGTGGTGCTTCCAACAAACGAGTACCATCTCGATCTCCTTATTCCTTAGGTTAATCACCGATAATCTTTTCTGGTTCTTCGACATATCGCAACCGCTCATCGATTTGCACATCATCCAAAGGAACGGTCACTTTAGGACTGATCGGGCTTCTCTTCAAATATCTAACGTGGAAGGTGTCATGAATTCCTGTCAAATCAGCGGGCAGCTCTAATTTATAAGCTTGAGATCCGACACGTTCGGTAATAGGAAATGGTCCAACATATCGAGGACTTAACTTTCTTCGTTTCCTAAATCTCATAATCCCTTTCCACGGAGATACTTTCAGCATTACTGAATCTCCCACTGCAAACTCAATATCTTTATGACGTTTGTCTGAGTATGCTTTCTGTCGGTCTTGAGCCGCTTTGATTCGCTCACGAATAATCTGAATTTTATCATGTGTCTCTTGAAGCAATTCGGGACCCGCCAACGGTTTCTCGCCTACTTCACGCCAACACGTTGGAGTTCGACACTTCCGACCATACAACGACTCATACGGAGCCATCTTTATCGAAGAATGATAACTATTGTTGTAGGCGAATTCCACAAGTGGTAGGTGTGTATCCCAATTTCTACCAAGCTCGATCACGCACACACGCAACATATCTTCCATCGTCTGATTAGTACGTTCAGTTTGGCCGTCAGTCTGGGGACGAAAGGCGGTACTCAAATTGACACGCGTCCCCAACTGATCTTGCACTTTGCCAAAATCTCGAAGTAAACCTCGAGTCACGATCCGAAAGAATAGATTTTGGAATCCCATGGCGTACAATAATCTCATCAATATACATTCGCGCCAATCTTTCCAAAGGAAAGTTTTCTCGTATTGGCAAAAAGTGTGCGGATTTCGTCAGTCGATCCACAATAACCCAGATAGCATCATGTTGTCTTTGGGTCTTCGGAAGCTTTACCACAAAATCCATCGTGATGTGATCCCACTTCCATTCAGGTATCTCGAGTGGTTGTAAATTTCCAGATGGTTTTTGATGTTCGGCCTTGACTCGCAAGCAAGTCAAACACCGTTCAACATGATTACCAACGTCTCGCTTCATTCCGGGCCACTAATATTCGGATTTCAAATCCTGATACATTTTAGAACTCCCGGGGTGAATTGAGAACTTTGAATTATGACCATCTTCTAAAATTGTCTTGCGCACATCACCGATCTTAGGCACCCAAATGCGATCTCTAAACATTTTCAAACCGTTGCCACCTTCGGTTAACAATACACTCTGGCCAACCATCCTTTCGGCCTTAATATTTTCTTCCTTAAGGCCCTCGATTTGCCACTTTCGAATGTCATCAAGGATAGAAGAAGTCACAACTACATGCGTTAATGCATAACAAGTTGCTTTCGGATATCTCTTTCGGCTCAAAGCATCAGCCACTACATTGGCTTTTCCAGGGTGATAAAGGATTTCACAGTCATAATCCTTAATCAATTCCACGGCACGTCTCTGTCGCATATTTAACTCTTTCTGATCAAAGATATGTCTCAAGCTCTTATGATCAGTAAACAATTGGCACCTAGTACCATATAGGTAATGCCGCCAGATTTTAAAAGCAAACGTGACAGCATCTAACTCCAAGTCATGAGTCGGACGACTTTTCTCATAATCTTTAAGTTGTCTCGATGCATAAGCTATCACCTTTCCCCGTTGCATTAACACGCAACCCAATCCATTTATCGAAGCATCGCTATAAACAGCAAAATCTTCGTTCCCTTCCGGCAACGCAAGTACCGGAGCATCGGTTAGTCGACTCTTCAGAGTTTGAAATGCTGCATTCTGTGGCTCTTCCCACACAAACTTCGCATTCTTACGTGTCAACGAAGTGAGTGGGACGGCTATTTTAGAGAAATCTTGAATAAATCATCGGTAATAGCCGGCCAATCCAAGAAAACTACGAATCTCAGCAACATTTCTAGGCGCCTCCCAACTTTTAATGGCTTCAATCTTGGAGGGATCCACAGAAACACCCTCCCAAGATATGACATGTCCTAGAAATTGCACTTGCCGCAACCAAAATTCACATTTCGAGAATTTAGCATACAACTGTTCGCTGCGAAGAAGTTCGAGCAATTGTCTCAGATGCACTGCATGATCCTCCTCCGTCTTGGAATACACCAAGATGTCGTCAATAAACACTATAACTGACTTGTCAAGCATTGGGCGGCACACACGATTCATTAAGTCCATAAAGGCCGCAGGAGCATTAGTGAGTCCAAAAGGCATCACTAAGAACTCATAATGCCCATATCGGGTCCGAAAAGCAGTTTTCGGCACATCTTCCTCACGAACCTTAAGTTGGTGATACCCTGAACGAAGGTCTATCTTCGAGAAATAAGCAGCTCCTTGTAGTTGATCCAACAAGTCATCAATACGAGGCAAAGGATACTTATTCTTTATAGTCACCTTGTTCAGTTCTCTATAATCTATACACATTCGCAAGGTTCCATCTTTCTTTCGCACGAATAAAACCGGAGCACCCCACGGCGAGATACTCGGCCGAATGAACCCTTTCTCTAACAGTTCTTCCAATTGCGCCATCATTTCATTCATTTCCGAAGGCGCTAAACGATACGGAGCACGCGCAATTGGTGCAGCTCCCGGCACTAACTCAATTCGAAACTTCTACAGATCAGTCCGGTGGCAATCCCGGTAAGTCATCAGGAAACACATCGGGATATTCGTTAACTATTGGCACATCCTTATGGTTTTTCCCTTCCTTCTTGGCATTCAAGACACAAGCCAAGTAACATTTGCAACCTTTACTTAGATTTTTCCGAGCCTTAGCCACCGAAATAACCGCAGCTTCCCTTTTATGTCTATCTCCATACACAAATATTTCTTCGCCTTCCGGCGTGAACAAACGAACAATTCTTTTAGCGCAAGCAATAGTGGCAAGATTATTGGCTAACCAATCCATGCCAACTATTATATCAAATTCTTTAGTGTCTATAGAGACAAGGTCAATATCAAAATTATGTCCATCTAAGATCAGCACACAATCGTAATATATTTGGGTGGCACAGACTGATTTCCCGCTTGCCACATCAACAGATAGAGGGAAAGGCATCAAAGAAGGTACAAAATCTAACTTTCGTGCAAATGCTTTAGAAATAAAAGACACGCTTGCACTGGAATCAAACAATATTACAGCAGGTAAAGAATTCAGAAGAAAAGTACCAGTTACGACATCCGGCACATCTTGCGCCTCGGCAGCAGTAATCTGGTAGACTCTGGCTTGAGGCTTAGGCGGATTCCTCTTTGATTGGGAGGAACCACCAACATAACTAGGCTTTGCAACCGAGCCTTTACTTTCAGACGCTGCCGACTTCTTTTTCGGGCAATTCCGAGCGAGGTGGCCCACCTGACCACATTCATAGCACGCATCACTTCGTTTGGGGCACGCAGGACGTATGTGTCCCTCTTCTCCACATCCATGGAAAACAATAGGGGACAAACATTCCCCACGATGAAGCTTCCCACATCGGTTACAGTTAGGAACCGAATTCGAAAACTGAGATTTCGACTGAGAGTTGTTGTGGGAGCCCGCAGGCTTCTTCGAGTGTCTAGAAGATTGGGAACGTGAACGAGAGTCCACGTTCTTTGAGAAGGATTGTTGGGTTTGTTTAAACGTCCTCGGCGAAGATTCAACCTTCGCTTTCTTCGATCCAGTCGATTTTTGTTCCCTACGGAACAATTCATACTCCCGGAGTCGCGCATACTCCACAGCTTTCTCAAATGATTCCACCGCGTGAACAGTCACCATCTCGCGAATCTCACTTCGCAGTCCTTCAACAAAATAGTCGGTCTTTTGCTTTTCATCAGCAATTACCGACCCCACAAACATCGCTTTCGAGTTAAACTCGATCAGATAATCATCCACCGATAATTCTCCTTGCTGAAACGTAAGGAAATCTCTTTTTATTTTCTGCACCGCAGTTTGTCGAACCTAGTCTTGAACTCTTCCCAAGTCATCTTTGCCACAACATCCAAACCCAAAATCTCAACTTCAGAATCCCACCAAGTCAAGGCAGGACCAACGAATTGTGCAGCCGCGTACTGCACCTTCTTTTCGTTACCGACATCGGTCACTCGAAATAGTTTCTCAATCGCCTTGATCCAGTCCAAGGCCTCAGCAGCAGTTGCACGTCCGTTGAACTCTGGAGGACGACAACCAATGAAATTTCTATACGACATCCCCTTCTTTGACTTAGAGGAGTCGTGCTTTCGGTCTTTGTCATTCTTAGGTTTTTCAGCTCTACAACCACTTCCAACGACTTTAGTATTATCGTTACTTGCTTGCCCGCCCTCAACATATTTTTCTTTCCCTGCACATTCTGGGAAGCAAGTAACTGCGCCATCAATTCATTCTGCTGGCGATTTTGCTCCAGCATTTGAGCCATCATCTGCATCATCTGGTTCTATCTAGACCCTCCACCAGTGTGAAAATTGGATTCACTTTCATATTCTTGAGACTGATCTCTGTCTCTCCCAACATTTGGATGTTCTACCTCCAGGTGTAGAACGCGATTTGACTGGCTATCCGACATTGTCTGCAACAAATAGTTACAGGTCGGTTCAACACTTCTTTCACAACAAAGTGTGCATTTAACATTTATACGTATACATAATTATACTTTCATTAAGTTAAAACCTTAAAAGTCTACCCATTAATATCTCATCCTAGGCCAAAGGTCAATTGAATTTGTTATAATATTGCCGCCTAGGTGGGTCAATACCAGCATCTGAAACCGTGCTCAGAGTAGAGTATCGTTGACTATACTCTGTCTATGAGCTCCATCTCTGATACCAAATTGAAACACCCATACAACTAATACGAGTATTTCGATACCATTATACATTAATACAGAGTACTTGCGGAAATACGGTCAATTTAAAACTTTAAATACTTTAACAATCATCAACGTGATTCCAAACACTTTGCATATAACACAACAGAGTGTCTAAAATCACGGAGTAATGTAATTGGGGTCACAATGTTAAATCATCAGTGTGATTACAACGAATTAATAATCATTAACTAATTCGCGTAAGTCAAAAATGGAAGTCTGCTACTCCCACCCCAATCATCAACAAAATATGGAGCTCCTAACCATGCTCCAATCAATGTCTATCAGTTTCGGCCAGCCGGGCCTTTGCCCTTATCAGTTCCTGAAAAGAAATATCAACTAACGGGTAAACAACAAAGTTGTTTAGTGAGTTTCTAGATTAAAGTACCATGCGATATATGAATGATGTCATGCAATGCCATGAATTTAACTAACAATCTCAGAAGGCCAACTAATGGCTAATAAGCTACCACATTGCGGTTACCACACACAGGCTTACCGTACAATTGGTTTACAATCTACTGCTCGATTACCACAGACCACAGGCTTATCGATATGCAGTTTACTGTGATGCCATACGATTACCACAGACCACAGACTTATCGTTTTACAGGCAATAATGGTTACCACACACAGGCTTACCATTATGATTCCGCTAGGTTACGACACTCAGGCTTACCGTCTCAGCGGAGAGGTCAAATGAATGATCAACAACTTATCAACCAAATGATAACATGACAACAATAATGTATGTGATGGCAAAGCATGTAAATGACAAGAATGATACGAAAGCAATAACATACAATTCATGATATGCATATAAATACATTAATGCTAGAACTCACAGTGGTGTACAACAAGCTCTCGGCCTCAAAACCGAGTTACAGTCGTCAAAGTAGGAGTAATAATCTCCAAGGAACTTTAACCCGTCAAACCCCTACACATAGGTTCATAGTATAATTTATTATAAGTCTCACAGCTTATAATTTCTTAAATTGATCCGGATACATTAGTCGTAAGACTTAACTAATTTCGGCATTAAACCTCAATAATTATTTTGGTCTAATTATTCTCCTAAATTGATGTCATAGACTATTATGACAAAAGATCCCATAAAATAAAAATAATTACAATTACAATTTCGGTCCAAAGTCATTCGAAATTCGGACCAAGACCATCCGAATTTCAGGTCATCCGAAATTCGTACTTAGCTAATTTTTCAGAATATTTTAAGGCTGAACTGCACTTTCTGCCATACGGATTTAATGTCAAAAATACTAAAACTTCTCTATATTTATTATAAAGAGTTTTAAAATCATTTCCAACATATATATATACATATATATTTAAACCCATTTTAACCACCAAAACATCATTTTTTAGATTACCTAGGGTTCATAATAACTCAAACTTGGGTTTTTGAGATAAACCCACCAAAATACATAAAAATTTGCATAAATATACTTTTAAAATAATGGATCTAACATATTTCATCATTTTCTTTTCAGATCTAGCCATTTCTAAGAGATCTTCATAAAAACCCATCAAAATACATAGAAACTTGTATAATATACTTTTTTGATAACGGATCTAACATATTTCATCATTTTCTTTCAAGATCTAGTAATTTCGAAGAGATCTCCATGAAAACCCATTTGAGTTCTCATCTTCTTCATTTGAAGATGGTGGAGAGAAGAGAAAAGTAAGAGATTTATAAAAATAAGAGTTGGTACCTCTTGGATCTTCAAAACCGTATGAAGCTTCCAACAAAAATCAGATTTTTCTTTCTTCTTCTTCTCTTTTCTCTCTTCTTCTCTTTTCTCTCTTTTCTTTCTTCTCTCTCTTTTTCTTGTTTTTTTTTTTTGGAGAGGACGACACACACACACTAATGTGTGTGTGTGTGTGTGTTTGGCGTAAATTTAAAGCCAAGGAGTTGCTTTTCCTTTTTTTTTAACTATTTAATATTTACCATTTAGACCCTACAATTATTTCCATTTCTTTTAAGGTCCTTTCTTCATAAATCAATACTTTATTTATTATAATTTACACCACCATTTATTTATATATATTACTATATTAATTAATATTCCGAATTTGTATTTCTTTACAATAAATATTAATTATCGATTAAATAATCAGGTCGTTACATGATGAGATTTGTTCATATATATAATAAAATTTCTATTTCCTAATTCTTGAACTACAAAAATCAACATTTTAAATACCAACCATGGAATTTGATAATTTACATCCTACTAACTCAAATTAATAATTAAATTAAATGACTCGAAATTAATTAATTACCTCAAAATTTTGCGGGCGTTACAGTTTCAATTAAACTTAGTATTTTATTTATTCTATTTTAATAACTTTGTTACATTAATACGTTCCGAGTTAATTGTATCTTTTAACAAAACTATGTCGACTTGACATTTGATTCGTTTTGATTTAAATATTGTTTTTTTACTTTAATATGTTACAATTTAATTATAATTTTCAAAAAAAATTAAATGAAAACGCTAAAAGTTACAATTAAACCGAAAGATATTAACGTGACAAAATATTTAAGCAAAAAATAAATAAAACGCTAAGTTTATATATTATCTTTCGAAGTTATATTAATTGAAATGTGTTGACACTAAAATATATTTAAATCAAAACGAATAAAATGTCAAGTCGACATAGTTTTATTAAAAATTATAATTAAATCAAAATGTATTAATACAATAAAATAATTAGAATAGAACAAACAAAATACTAAGTTTAATTGAAACGGATTAATGGAGCAAAATATGTTAATCAAAATGAATAAAAGACTAAATTTAAATTGAAATGTGTTAACATAACAAAATATTTTAATCAAAATAACTAAAACCCTAGATTTATATATTTTTTCTAAAATTATAATCAAATCAATATATCTTAAAGTAATGAAATAGTTAGTTGGTAACATATAATATGTAAAAACGTATAAATATTTTAACAAATGAAATGTAAATAAATAAATTAAAATATATAAAATAGAATTAAAATAAATTAATTAAATAAATTAGCATTTATAATTCAAAAACAAAATCAAAAAATTATAAAAATGAATAAAACCATAACTAATTATATACTATAGAGACCAAAATTGATTTTGAGAATAATGACAAAATTGTCATTTAGAAAAAGTCAAGAGATGGATGGATCATTTCTGCAAGTAAATAGTGTTTTGAGAGACTATTTATGCAATTTTTAATGATCAGGGACCAATTCCATAAATTTGAGCAAACCAAGGGACCTTTATTGTAATTTACTCTTATTTTTTTAACATGAATAATAGGTTATAGGTAACAAACTTTGCAATTTTAATAATAAAGAAACAACATAATATTTAAATTAATAAAGAATAATATTAAAAATACCGAAATGATAGAACTACAAAAAAAATGTATATAAATTTGTTTTAACATTAACCTCAATAACAAAAGTAAAGTAGATGATGTACTTACTATTTAGATAAGGGTATTTCTTTGTACACCATCTCTATTTTCTTATCCACCACCTCTATAAACCTATTTTCTTCAAAAATAATAGTCATTAATCATATTATTCTAAAATAGGCTTACCTTTTACCTTTTATTATCAACATGACACTTTATTGTATTTGTGAGTCAAATTCAACCAACCAAATATTTCTATTTCTTTTCAATTTTCTTTTCTTTTACCGCTTAAATATTTTATTTATGAATTAATATACCTTTTTTTTTGCTAGGTGGATTCTTTTTCTCCCTCCATAAAAACCATATTATCACATGACTCTTTTATATTTCCTCATGGTTAATTATTAGATTATCTTATTTATTTATATATTGTGGTAATAAAATTATAACAAAGTACATAAAAAAGATACTTGTCTTGTGTTACGTGTTTTCGATAGAAAAAAGGAATAACCATTTAATTTAACCAAACGTAATAAACAAATAAAGTATAAATTTAGGAAGTAATTAAATTAGAATTTCATTTTACATAGTAATTAATTTTAAAAAGTCATTAAACAAAGTCAAGACAAATATAATTAATAAACGACAAACATTGTTTCATTACATCAAATTCACAAACTATAAAAAATAAGAATATTATCATTCCAATGGTGTAACATTAAGATCAACATTTCTGTGGACTTCTTCATAAGCAAATAACCTATCTCTATACATTTCTTCCCATTCACTTACTTTTTTCCCTTTTCTTTTTGAGTACCCGGAAACATCTGGCATTGGGTGTCCTTTTTCTAAATCAACCTTCTCAAAATGGTTGTTAAACACAAATGCGATTGTGATTGATTGATTTAGTTCAGGAGGCATTGGTTTTGATCTCAATGGAAAATAAGTCAAACAACGTTCCTTTGTTAAATAATAAAAAAATGCAGTTGTACTTATTCGATATCAAGAGACCGGTGTGAGGCATCCACATCCAATAGCTAGCTGGAGCAAAGCTTGAACCGAAGAAATTTAAAGAGTCTTCCAAACGTTTGTAGCCACAACCATAAGTGCTTATATATTCTTTTTTATTGTCATACAGCTCCTGTAATAGTTCATGACGAATTGCAGGTCATTCATTTTGATGTCGACCCATAGCAATAGCTACTGATCGAAAACCACAGTTTACATCTCCACTGGCATCTTCTATGTCAATGACGAATGATTGAAAAAATGATGGAATTTCTCGTAACAATGGATGTTTATAGCATATAGGTACCTATATAAAATTAAAGATAGTTATTTGTCTCTTCATTCACCAAATCAATTGAATAAATAATAATAAATATTTAACATTGTACATGGATTGTGGGATGCTGATAATAATATTCATTTTGTCTTGATGGATCAGTATAAATAAATCCATACGGCATTGAAGTTCCCAATTCCTAACATTTATCATGTAAATTAATCTCAATCCAATGTCTAAAAAGTTCTAAAAATATTAAATGGTACCTCCAGTGTTTGTTCCTGAGAAGGTGGTTCTTCATTCAGGTCTATCTCAAACGGTGGTTCCATATTTAGATCTACCACATATGAGCTATGTCGTGTTGGCTTCACATTCAGGTCCGACAAATTTGATGCGTTTGCACAACTATGTCTGTGAGGAACATGATTTGGCATGTTAGTACGCTTAATCTTTGGACGCCCATGGGTACTCTTCTTCACTGAAGGTTCACCAATAATAAAATGAGACAAAATATCATTCATTTTAAAAAATTATACATCTATCAATTTTACTTTTGTGGATTAAATTAGACATACCCATGCTGATATACGTCACTAGTTCATGAGCACAAGGTAATCCAAATGATGTTCGTAATTGACAACCACAATTATCTTTAGCTAACGCTAGTCCCTTTGAACGATGACGCTCTTCTAGAATTTTTTCCATACCATCAAATGAAACAACCCCTTGCAGCTGTTAAAGTAGTGGTATGTTAAACTTTGGATTGCGGATGATCTCGCACCTCTAAAGACTTTCTTTATTAGCAGACTCTTGTGATATTATAATTTTTTCAATAACAAGTATGAACTTGTCCAAATCAGATCTCCCCAACTCTAGATATTTTTTTAGTTTGGCGTGCTGAGTTTCAACTCTATTTGTTGTTGAATTTCCAAATGTGGTATGTCTATCGGTCCACACAGACACGAATCTTTCAGCATACTTTTTCAGCCAAACACTTTGAAAATAACCAAAAACATCTAAAACATAAAAAAAGATAAAAGTCAAACACATTAGTAATAATTAATGAGTATTACTTGTTAGCATAATTTTCAATGTTATGAATGACACCTGGATGCTTGGACAATATTTTCTGTTGATCTGCATAATTTTGCATGTATGCAGTGTGTGTTGGAGACCGAACTAGATCTGTCCATTTTGCATGGAAGCAACCCCAAGTCTTCTGTGAACTGATACGCAGCCGGTAATGCATTGTTACGTCATTGAATATATGCCATCTACAAAGTAAGTGATTACTTTGTGGAAAAACTACTTCACATGCATTCATTAACGCTAGATGTCTATCGGTAACGATCACACGCGGGCAAATCGATTCATTAATTGTCAATTTAAGACATTTCAGTGCCCACTTATAACTGACTGTCCTTTCATTATGCATGAAAACAAAGGCTATACAAAATGTCTTGTTTGTTGGTGTGACACCAACTATCTCCAGAAAGGGCAAATTATACTTATTCGTTTTATATGTAGCATCTATCAACACCACATATGGAAATGCTTGCCACATCATCAAGGACGTCGGATGAATGAAAAATAAATCTTCTAACTGACCCGAAGTATCGTTCAAGCGATAATCAAAATCATACCCTTTTGTTTGTAAGATATGCATAAGATTTTGGATTGGGGTTCTACCTTCTCGGTTAGACATCCATAGCCGATGACGTGCATTGTATATAGTTTTCAGCGAGGACACATTATTTGGATTTTGTTCCTTTATCATGAAAAAAATCTCACGCGGTTTCACATCCATACTTGTTAGTTGTTGCACCATACGAGATTCATCAGGGTTTAATCGCGTTGCATGAGAATGATCCTCTAAATATTCTGATGGTTTATGATTGTGCTCATTACAAACAACCCTTAATCTCCAAACATCTTGTAGCTTTACATACTTTCCCTTCAATTCAAATGGGCACTTAATTTTTTTTGTTTCTGCATAACTACTTCTTGGTACTCCCACACGATCACAACCAAGTACGACGGAAGAGGTGTATCCTGGAGGTCTTGCCCTTGACCTTTTAGTAACAACAACAAAACCTTGTGATCGTGCTATATTTTCTACCCAAGCCATCAGTTCTTCACGAGTTTTAAAAACCTTAAGAATAAAAAAAGATAAAACGATCAATTAATTAAATAATAGTAATAAGATGAGATATATACTTGCTCTGTATAAAAATTTGAATTATTGTCCATCTTTGTTCCTTGCACGTTTGGATGAAAAAAAGGGTATACAATAATAAATGATTTTGAAGATAAATGCATATTAATAATGTTTAAAAAATAGCTATTGCTCATATTATATATATTTAAAAAAATATATACATAATACTTTGGACAAGTAACTATATTATTCTTTTATTTTTATTATAATAATTAATATTTACATGGGCAAATTTGAAGTTTATAAACATATCCACGTAATACGTGGGTTCATCAACTAGTTATTTATATAATATTAATGTTAGTATATATAATAATTCAAAAATTTATATCATTAGGTTATATATTATTGTTCTTAAAAAATATAATTAAATTAAAATTCTAGAATTTAAAAATATATTAAATTAAAAATAAAAATATAAAATAATAAATCTGGAATTTAAAATTTTAAGTGAACGCTTCATTTGCTTGCCAACTAACCATCTTAAATTCATTAGGGTTTTCTCACTTCTCTACTCTCACCTTCTCTCTAACCTCCCTCCCTCTCTCTCTCTCTCTTCGACATCCGGCCGCCAACCCTTCATCGGCGCCGACACCGCCTCTCTCTCTCTCTCTCTCTCGCTCTCTGTCACATCCACCGTCTCTCTCTCTCTCTCTCTCTCTCGCTCTCTGTCACAGCCACTGCCACCGCCACCGCCGCTCTCTCTCGCTCTCTGTTACAGGCACCGCCACCGCCACCGCCACCGCCGCCGCCGCTCTCTCTCTCTCTCTCTCTCTCTCTCTCTCTCTCTCTCTCTCTCTCTCTCTCTCTCTTACAGCCACCGCCACCTTCCACCGCCTCTCTCTCTCTCTGTGACGTTCTCGAGTTGGAGACCACGCCACCGCCACCGCCTGTTGGTAAGTCTAAAAACCAAACAACCTTCCATTATCTGTACTACCCTGTTTCCTTGGAAGAGTCTCTTAGATCCCACATTTCTTCCTTCAAATGTAACAAAAAAAAAACCGATCTTTTTTCTCTTCCTCTCTCTAGGCCGGTATGAGTATGTGAGATATGTATAGAAATAAAAATGGGATTGTTTTGTTTTTTATTCTTCGTCTTTTTCTGGGTAATAAAAAGAAAAGCAAAGGGTGTTCATAGATGGACTATAGATACATCATACATACATAGATATAGTATATAGATACATGACAGAGGTGAGAGAACCACTTGTTGGATTTGGATTAAATTACGGTAAAAAAGTTTGATTTTGAATAAAAAAATTTTGTATTTGATTTCTATAAAGTGTTTGATTTTGATACCTCAACTTTACTGTCAGATCTTCGCCGGAAATTCTGTGATTGTCGCCGAAAGTTCTGTCGGAGTCGCCGAAGATCTGTCCAGTCGTCGGAGTTTATTGAAGAAATTACTATAATTTTAGTTAAAAATGTTACCATTTAGATTGTATTAAATATCTGATTCTATTTGATTCTCCTTTAGTTAAAAAAATGTTACCATTTATATTGTATTAAAAATCTGATTTCTTTTTAGTATTTAATTTCCAAGAGTATGACTTTTTGACTTTATTAAATTTTTACTTTGAAAATAGAAATTATCTTGAAAAAGAAAATGTTAACTGCATGTCAAGTCGACATAGTTTTAATTGATTAAAGTCTAAAATTAAACGTTTCGGTTCGCAAAATCAAACCTAGAGATTTCGGCCATGGGTTGAGACTCATGACCTCTCGGTTATGATGTGGTAGCCGAAGTGATGGATGGTTTATTCCGTCGTGTCGTTTAATTCACGGTTAAACTCGAACGATTGAATTAAATGCGTTAAAATCGAATTAATAAATCAAAAACTGTTTGGTTATTAATATTTAAACATTTGTGACTAAATATATGTAAATATGTTATCGCTTTTATAAAATTAAACTGGGAGACTTTATTAGTTTTATAAAATTCACAAATCGGTTTAAATATTATTCGATTCGATAGTTAAACAATTAATTAGAATATGGAAATCGAAATAATCAAAGTGAGTTGATTAAAGGCTTCGATTAATTTCAGTCGTCAAAGGGTTTAATACCCTACTTGTTTTCGGTTCATATGGTTTATGAACCCGAGTATGAGTCGGTTAACTAAGTTGGTTCGTTTTCGTTTTCCGGTAATTTGTCGTTCAAATTAAATCGGTTTTAATTAAAAGTTAAGTTTTAATGTTGAAATTAAAATTAATGGTAATTTTAATTTATAAACTAGATTTAATTTATGCATTTAATATTTATTTCCATAAAATGCATTATTAAATTAAAGGGTGTTTAATTTAAGGATTCTATTTTTAAATTGATGAAATCGTGACTTTGAGTTTCATACTCGGTCATGGTTTAATGTTTTGAGATTTAATCTCGACATTAACGTTTTTGGTAGAAATCGATTAAATCCATAAAAATTATCTTTTTCAGTGTTATTTAAGAGGGAAAATTATGCACAAAACCATCAAAGTACAAAATTTTTTCGATTAAGTCCCCGTTTCATTTTTTATTTCTAATAAGTCCTCAAACTGCTTAAACCTCTTAAATTGGTCCATTAACCTGCTATAACAGGTTAACATACTTAAACCTATTTTGCAAAAACCATCAAAGTATAAAAAATTTTCGATTAAGTCCCCATTTCATTTTTTTCCCTTATAAGTCCCCGAACTAATTAAACTTCTCAACTTTTTGATATAATAAAACGAATTTTTTTAAACTTTTAAAAACGACGATGTTTATTACGATGACAGAGCATGCCATATTTGTCTAGACCAAAATAAGTTGGTTTGAAAACAATATTTTTTCAAAACAACGATGGTTGTTTGAAAATAATAAATTTTGTTAAAAGTCCGTTATTCCGGATAATATAAGTTGGTTTGATATAATAACATAAATGATGATTATTTCGATCCTATGTTTGTTTAGACCACACTTGTTAAATATATTTAACTAGTTAATCACGACTAAACTTTAAACAATAAAAATGATTGTTTTGATTTATCATTTTGTTATATTTTTTTTGCATCCACATATGTGTTACGTAAGTGTCAATTGAACAATCACTTAAATTGATAAAACAACAAATAACATGAGTTTCATCAAGATAAGGGATTTATGTGGAAAAAAAAAATAGTTGAGGGATTTATAAGACAAAATAATTTAGTTAATGGATTTATATGACAAAATTATTTAGTTGGGGGACTTAATCGAAAAAAATCATAGATTTATAAAATCCACGTCAGCAATTGCAACCCGCTTAACAGGTTACCGGTAACTTTTCTTGAAAAAAACACCAAATTCGTGATTTTTATTTAGTTAAGGGACTTATCAGACAAAAAAATTGATTGAGGGACTTAATCGAAAAAAAACTTGTAGTTTGATGTTTTTTGTGAAATTTTCCCTATTTAAGATGATCAATTTTCTTAAATCCTTTAATAAAAATATTTTATTGGTAAAAAAAAAATTGTTCATTTAGAAAATTGACATTTTAAATAAAGTTTATTTATTAGTTGATTGATAATTACTTAAAAGAAGTTTAAAATTATTCATCAATATTATTTCAAAATAATAACTATATTGATTAAATGTTGTTTAATAAAAGTTTCTTAAAATAGTAATTTTAAGTTTCAAAGGTGTTTGAATGGTTAATTGAATATTTTAAGAAAAGTATAGTTATGAATCCAAAGATAATGCAAATATGGAATTAAATTTGAATTTTTTTTGGAAAAAGTTTCTAATTATGGAAAGTGTTCCTAAATTTCGAGTTTACGAACCGTATTAAATTTAAGAACGATATTGGACATGATTACTTCAATTAATGGTAGATTAATTGGTCTTGGAATTATTTTCATGGCAAGATGAAAATGAATTCTGGATTATTAATATGCTTTCCTACTTTATTAATATTTGTGACATAGCCAAACCTTGAGACCCCTTTGTTTGTGATGGTTGCACGCAGGCGTTCCAAAAAATAACCAATAATAAAAAATAGCAAACATTAAGATTATATAAACAACCATCAAGAAGGAGGTCATTCATCAAGGACGCTTGGTGACATCATCAGATGCTGAGACTAGTGGGAGCTGAAAGAGTTCAACCTTCTTGCCTTGTGTGTTGATTTTGAACCTTAGGTTTGACCTAATTGGTTTGTCCGTATGGCTCTCGGAAACCAATTTAGTCTTGTCAAGGCTATGTCACCATGTGATTGTATGTTTTATTTCTTTATGCTTTATTTATATCTGCGTGGTTGTGGTGACAAAGTAGATAAACAAAACTACAATCATTTTTGATGAAAAATTAAATTATTTAAAAGGAAGTTTAAATTGGAAACTTTAATTATTTTGTCGAGTGTTAGATATGACATTTTTATGAAATTAGTTTTTCAAATAAAAATTTATTTTTAAAATGTCATATGATCAAAGAGTTGAAATTCTTAAAATTGGTACATTAACTGGACTGTTTACCATAATAGGTGGTGTCTAGGACAGTCTCGCTCGGGCTGTGGTTGTAGGAATTTTCGATAGGTTTAGAACCGAAAGGATCCTGCCCGCTGACTAACCTGACTGGCCACTAGTTCTTGGTAAGAGACTGGTTATAAACCCAAATTAAAAATCTGACACAACACACCGTCCATATAGTGACACTCACGGTGACCGGTCGTCGTAAGTACGTTCAGCTTCGTTAGGTGCTTACGCCGCAAACTCGGGATGCTGTCAAGTAAGCACTGCGGATCCTAAGTGAGACTTGGGCCAGTGACTTGCAGTTGTTATATGGTGTGTGTCAGTGGTGGTTCCTCAGTAAGACTGTTGCCCAAAGGTGTGGACGAGATTAAACATCATCAATTTAAGAAATTGAAAATCTCATAAGATCTAGGAGTTGCAAAGGGGTTGTAATTGGTAATAAGTTGCCTGCCTAAGTAGCTTATTCATGTAGGTTCAGCCTCCGTTGGGTGCATGAATAAGTAAAATGGTTCTTAGGATTAATAAATCATTTTCTAAATTTTGGGTTATTGATTTATTAATGGTTAATCAAATACAAATTTTTTAAAAATTGTTTTAGATGGTTGAAAGAGGCAGAGGTAGAAGCGGTTTAAATAATAACAATGACAATAATAATAACAACAATCAGGATAACGTCAAATCTCCCTCCTCAATCTCCTCCTATTGAAAATCCTCCTTAAAGCGCAAAATTGCTACTTTGAGGACCATTCGGGAAATGGAAAGCTCAAAAGAAGCAATTCCTGAACTGGGAATAAGATCTGACTAATGTTCTGAGTACAGAGTGAAAGTTGTATGTTCTGGAAAGGGCATCAGGACATGCTTCCGCAGAGACTGTTACAGTTGAGGAGAGAAATCTCTACAAGAAACACTCTGAGGATTCAGTCGATGTTGTCTGTCTAATGCTAGCGACCATGACATCTTAGCTACGGACTAACCTTATGGATGTCCCAGCTTACCAGATGTATCGCCGGCTAAAGGATATGTTTAAGACTCAGGCTCGGACTGAAAAACATTTACGACTAGGGCTCTGAGCTCCTGCAGAATGGCAGAAGGAACAATTGCTAGACCCCATGTGCTGAAGACGAAAGGTTATCTGGATCATCTTAGCAGACTTGGGTATCCCGTGACACATGATATGGTCATAGATCTAATTCTCAATTTCTTATTGAAGGGATTTAAGCAATTTGTAGTTTATTACAATATGCGTGGAGAAGATGATCAGTGGGTTGCATCAGATGCTCCAGAATGCTGAATGATCAAGGAGAGAAGATAGGGAAAGGGACGGAAGGGAAAGCAAGTTCCCAAGCTGGAGGTTAAAGCTAACAAGTAGCTAAAACCTAGAACTAGAGAAGTCAAATCTAAGGATGACAAATTCTTTGAGTGCTAGGAAACTGGGCACTGGGAAGGAATTGTCCCAAGTACTTGGAAACGGTCAAGGTTGACCGCATTGAAACTTCGTGTATCTGAATCATTCACTTCTATTTGTTCTTGGATATGTGATACCCAATTGAATAAAGTTTTATGCATAATGTCTGCAATGACTAAAATGAAGTGAAAAGAGATGACAGATTCAGTGGGAGCATAGAGACATCTTAGAGAATACTCTGCTGGACACTATTTTTCATGTCATCAATAGTTTATCATGGTGTAGTAAAACAATTTTGTAGTTGAATTTCTTGCAAGTATTTTTGGGATAAATAAAGAATTTTTGGAATTAAAATTTGTTGCTTGAAATTCCTATTATTTGAGATTGCTAAGCCATGATTATAGACTATTGATTCAAGTGGAACTTGAATAGTAACTTGTCAATAGAGATTGGACAAGCTAGTAGTCATATTCAGATAAAAAGGGTTAACTATGTTGTTGTGTAAATTGTTCAAGTGTTCAAATGCAGTTTCATTGAACTTGTTAATTCTTGAAAGTTAGTTCAAGAGATTATATGAGTTGGATAGTCATCCGAGATTATATAAATGAAACTAATAAAATGCAGAATTAAATGTAAAGGAGTTACATGGAGGTTAATTCACTTCACTTGTCAGAAACAATTAAAGACTTGATAAGTCAGGATTGTTTAGACGAGAAGTAATCGCATTTTATAAAATTACATGTCAAATGTATACAACTTGTGTGATGGTGTCAAGTAATAGCCTTTGACTTGTTTAAACACTCGTCGGCAAACTTGACGGAACACCACAACAAAATGTTGTCGATAACCAGGTTTTGGTGGTTATGGATACATATCACAAATGTTGAACACAATGTTATTAAGTTAAGATATCCTGTTAAGATATAGATAAACCGCATGCTGTCAGATTAAGACTAAACATCTAAACGTATCACTAGTAGCAATTATTCTGAATTGCTAGAGCTCCTAAATTTTAATCCTGGTGTCTTTATGAGTCATTTACCAGTTCCTCTAAAGATAATGGATAGAAATTTGTAAGGAGATTCAGAATGGATTCGAATAATACTACAAGAAATTGTAATAAAGAACTAGTGTAATTTTTCAAAGATAAACGGTAATGGAAGTTAAGTCAATTAACTAGAGAACACTCCCACTAAAATCATGTCTGAAATTAATTTTTCGATAGATCGTATTACCGTTACATTTGATAAAGGAACAGTAGCATTAAATTGATGGAAGTCATGTTGTGTTTATTGTGATAAAGGAGATCAACATGATATCTTTAATGTCGTTCTATTTTGCATGTTTTAGAAATCCAAGAATAAATTTGAAGTTATTCTAAAACTATTCCATAGCTGCTTGTTGTCGTGGGAACCACAACGAGAATTAAAAGGCTACTGTGGTTTTTGGTTGATATTCATGGGTGATGAATATAGCAAAGGTTGGACCAAATTCACAGGTATTTGTTGCGAACAAATATTGGATTGACCCACCGATTGAGACCACTTTGTGGATCATAGTCATGAGTCGTCTCAAAAAGGTAATCCTTAGTACCTGAGATGTCTACGTACTTTAGTGCGGGTGCTGCTGTACATTTGGCCTAACCTAACGTCATCCGTAACTGGGTGATCATAACGGTTCGAGGCTGGTTGTAGTGGGAGTCGTGCTGGAGGCCTAGATAGTCAATATGGGATTTGCACCTTCTTTTAACTAAGAAGAGATATTTCTGGGCCCCTCGGCGATCGATACTGACAGAAATGCATGGCCATGCTCGGACAGAACTGATGTGTTCTACTCTGTCTGTTACGGTTCAGTATGAGATCCGGGAGTCGAGAAACATAATCATGTTTGCTACGGTTGATCTAATCCATGCCTAGCTTTCACATTGAAATATCGCGATGCATGAGATATAACCTAAGTTTCTTTTTGGAAGGCTGTTTCAACAAGAATGCCCGAATGGGAGTCAAAGTTTTTATGACATTGGTTGCCTAAAGTGTTTAGCCATGACCTCCTTTAGGCGCATACTGCAGGACAGTATGTCGTCTTACACAAGTGGGAGTATGTTAGTATATGGTGTGTAAAGATGACATTACTACTGCATCATGGCTGATTTCATAAAACACTTGAGGGTCACACCGATGAGCACAACTGAGCAGATGCAATCAAACAATTGAATAAATAATATTGGATATTGTTTATGACACGAAATAATCATTGAGATTAAATTAATGGATGATTAAGTTATATCTCAAAGTACGGGGACTAAAAGTACAACATTAGATATTGTAGTGCTTTAATTGTCATTGGATGATAATTAAATAATTATCTAGTCTTTTATTTATTATTGGATATTAAATAAAAGATGCATTTATTTGAATTAGGATTATCATCTATTATTAGATAATTGGATGGATAATTATAAACAAATAAATAAGGGGTAATTATAAATAATTATCTAGTCATTTATATATTATTAGATAATATATAAAAGATTAATGTTATTTAATAGATATATAATTATAGAGATAATTATATAAGGTTTAAATAATAAAGATAATTATTAAGATATATATTATATTATTATATTAGAGTTTGATTAAAACTAAAACTCTTAATAATAATAATAATAATATATATATATATATATATATATATATATATATATATATATATATATATATATATATATATATATATATATATATATATATATATATATATAGACACACACACCATACATTCATACGGCCAAAGGAGTATATATATATATATATATATATATATAGTGATATATATTCAAAAATTTGGGGTGACCTAATGTGGAGAACTCACGGCCACACACACAAATGGGATTTGTGTGTGGCCATCTCGGCCGTACCAAACACACAAAATTGCGTTTGTGTTTTTCTCGTACTTCGTGTGTTTGATTGTATACCTGGCGCCGTTCGATCGTGTCACCACCGGTGGATACCGAAAGCGTCTCATTCGTGTATTCTTGTCATAGAATACAAAGGTATGTATATTTATTGCTTTCTCGTTTACTTATCTTATGTATACTTGATGATCCATGTTTGGAATTCGTGATTTTAAAAAGCTTCCGTTGTGCATTTAATGTGATTAATGTTTATGTTTTTATGAAAAACAATACGAATTCTCAACAATTATTATACCTTGATGATTAGCCATAAAACATCATTTTCAGCTTGTGGTACTCGATGGCAAGTCTCGTAATTAATATTAATCCTATTCCTAGTGAATATCCCATAATGTGATGAAAATTCATTCTGAAACTTTCAAATACATAGACCACGTTCGTTGAATTCAATTTTATTTGTTGCATCACCTTTTTTGGCGTCTTTAATTTCGTTGATATTCCTTTTTTTATTGATATTTTGGTTATCATTCCCTTGATTTTGGTCCAGAAAATATGGTTACATTAGTACATATAAACCAAACACATATAATATGTGAAGTTGTACAACAACCACTACAAGAATATACAATATTACCGAGGGACGGATCCGTCGGTAATCCATCGGAAATGGGTAGTACCAACGGCTTACGGGGGTCAATATCCGTTACTATATTCTAGTCGTTAATGGATATTACCGACAGATTTACCGATGGAAATATTTTACCGACGGATTACCGAAGGTATTGTTACCGACGGATCACCGACAGAATTTACTGACGGATTTACGAGTGCTACTATTACCGATGGCTTACCGAGGAAAGATGTTACCCAGGGATTACAGACCATAGTTTTACCGACGGTTTGCCGAAGGTTGTTTACCGACGGCATGCCGATAACATACTGACGAATTACCGACTAGTTTATGAGGAACTACTGAGGGAAAATTATGTGCTGACAAAATATTATATTACCTAATTTTTAGTTGTTTCTTATAATTTATAATCTACAATACCAATAATTCAAATGCCATTATAAAATCAAAAATTGCAATTAACATACTAATTTAATAACCCATTGGTAAAGTTCCAATAACATCAACATATATATGTACAACATTTTAAAAGCAAAATTTGACATCATTGTCAATGAAATTTAACTCAAACATCCTTATTGTCACTTAAAGTTTTCTCGGATGACAAATTCTACGAAGGGGGTATGTGAAATTCTACTAAGGGGGTATGTGGAGAAATTGAAGTTAATATGATAACAACATGTCTTCTATTTTCCTTTTTAGTTTGCCAAATGTGCATCTATCTCTTGCTTCATCTTCCTTTTTTGCTCTTCCAAAGTTGTTTCGATTTCTCTATATTTTACTCCAATAGGAGTTAAACCTACAAACAATAAACATAAACATAAACATAGATAAATAAATTAAAAACCAGTATAAGAAATAGTAGGACATTAAAACCACGAAAATAAATTATTAAGGACTATTATGCTATAATTAAATTAGTCAAATCCAATAGCATGACTGGCAATGAACCGTAACTTCATCAAGAAATATTATAGTTGTGACCTCAAATACATCTAAGGGAGACAGAAAGACCGATGGACTATTATGCTTGGTATTTATGACTAAACATACATCCATACATCTATAGCTATTTAAACCGTACAGATATGACTTAACAAATATATCTATTAGTGGTTCTTATCAGTTTATAACAAGCTATAATGTGTCATATTTGACATTCACAAGTACTTTTTGTTTAATGTCATAACATGTTATAATGACTTATGTTGAATTGTAACAAGTAGTTATTGTTCATTTATTGTTATAGTCGATCATATATATGGATTATGTACATATATTATTTATTTAAAAAGTAACCCATTACCTATTAATATCAACCGAAAACAACTAATTTATATTTTCCGTTGCTAACATGTTATGGACGTGTGTATATGAATTGTATTCATATTTAATGGTCAATTTTTTTTTTGGAAATTGGAAAATACCATGTTTCTGAGGGATTACTGAGGGTTTACCGATGTGATTACCGAAAAAAGCCATACGGAGAGAATGCCGACAAGATGTTTTCGAGGGATTACCGACGAATATTTTACCGAGGGAATTCCGAGTGCTTACCGAGAAAATGTTACCGACGGATTACCGAGAGAAATGTTTACTGACGGATTTCTGAAAATAGATTTATCTTTTAGTAATCCTTCGGTAAACTCTTGGTATTAGCGACGAAATAGTGAGAGAAGTTCCACCGTCAGAAAGCCCTCGGTATACCCTCGATAATCCTTCGGTAATTTGCATATCCACAATTAGTCAGAAATTTATCGGTAACCCGTCGGTAATACCGAGGGATTTATTCCGTCTGAAATTCCATCAGTAAATGTCAATTTTCTAGTAGTGAACGAAAGTCAATATACCATTTTTTTTGTTTTATGTGATGTTCTTTTGCCTTTGGACTGCAAAATCAAATTAATATCAACTAAGAACCATATCATAATTATTATATATTATGAAAGAATGATTATTGCTAGAACAGATCAAAGATACAACCCTATAAAAGCATTCATCCTTGTGACAAGTAAAGCTTACAAATTGGAAGAGGGAATGAATATCAATTCTTTTGTATAGTAATTTCATCATCATGATTTAAAAAAACAAACTTCTTCATTTTCTTTCCTTTTCATTCCAATGTACCAAACGCACCCTAACACTGTATTTTGCACTTTGCACATTATTACTTGATTGTAATGAGGATAGAGTTGCATTATCTATAAATAACAAGATCAATAAGTAAAACTAAAGAAACGAGAATGAAATCAAAGATAACTAGGTGTTTGAAATAAGAGAAAACATGGTTAGATATCACTAAGGTTTATTCTGTAAGTAATCATTGATATTATTAAAGTATCTTTATTTTATAGATTATAAACAACAATTGCTGTAGGTAAAAGTTCTGTACAAGCTTAAAAAAGCAGCATGAGTTACACTGAGAAGTTAAGAAACCAAAAATCAAATACAATTGAATGGTAAACCCAATGAAAGCAAACAAATGTAGATGATAAACACAAGGACCAATTAATTGAAAATTTTACAAAAAACGACGATATCCACAGAAACCCCTAACGAGAGCAAAGATCATCACATAAACAACAGGATAACAAAATCAAAATAATATCACCTAACGAGAGCAAACCTCGATCTCCGACTTGAAAACCACCGTATCCTAGTTGAAAAACCTAGCTCGATCTTCGACCTGAAAACCCCTAACGAGAGGAAAAACCCTATAAATGTTTGGGAAATTTGGAAACGACGCTTATTGTAATTGAGATTTGAAGTATATTAGGTTTTAAGACTTAATATAACTGGATTATATGAGATTAAGCGGTCAAATCGTTCTTATAGCCGGCACATTAATTAGAAATTTTATACATCGTAAAGTACTGGTTATATATTAGTCAACCCAAGTTAATATTGAATGATTTACTTGGACAAATGGGTAACACCCATGACCATTGTCATGCGTTTGATTCACAATGGGGTATTTTTTTTAATAAACTATATAAGGAAGCAGAAGACATGTATCAATAGTAATAGGTGACAAATAACAAGATAATTCAAGGAATAAAATTCATAGAGTACCGTTGTAAATTTACTATAATATTACAATTATCTAACGACTATCCCTTTATTATGATCATTTCTTAAATAAGTAGTATCATCAAGTGTATCAATCGAATGAACAACTCTCACTAGAAAATGGAGGCAACTCGTCGAATTGATCATATTTATCCTCGTCCACCATGTTGTCAACACCAACTATACATCGTTTACCAAACTGCACAATATTCCATCTTGAATCATTCAGGTCTTGGACAAAAAATACCCGACTTGGTTGTTTTTCTAGAATGAACGGTTCTGTAACATACCCGTTTGTTAAAAGATCGACAATTCTGAAACCTTCTGCATCAACTTTAACTCCGCGGTTATTATCGACCCACCTGCACTTGAACACGGGAATTACCAATGAGTGATAATCCAATTCCCATATTTCTTGAATGACACCATAATATGATTTTTTTCGCTACCCTCGATCTTTCTTTATGATTTACCATTGATAATTCTGTCGTTGAAGCTATAATCATCATATTAAGTCTAGAGCTTGCATAAAACTAAATAAAGTATTACAATAAGTTATGCACTACACGTGCTACAAGGTTACAGTACTAAGTTGCTATTACATCCCAATAATAATAAAAGCAGCTACCCAGACCCCAAAGCATCACAAGCCTATACCACAAGTTGAATAGTGAGCTAAAGTCCTCTGGGTTGATCAGAAGTAGACCTAAGCAGATGGTCCAACTTGTTCTTTACCATTGCCTCTAAAGTTGTAAGTAGCAACTGTAAGCTAATTGCTTAGTGAGATAAAAGGAAATCATGATGCATGTATGATATGTGGCTATAAGAAAAATGCCTATAAAGGCTGCACCAAATTATAAAGCTTGCATCAGAGTAATTTCTTAAACCAAAATAATTGCATGCACAAATTGAGACAATGCACGCTGAAAAGGAAATGCTACCACTAGGGTTGCCGCTTCGGATGATCAGTCTGTGATGCGGGGCTAGCTACCTGCATAAATGCCTGGGATAGTGGTAAGGATCAGATTTGCTTGCAGTAATATAAAATGCTTATGAAATGCACAGAGAACGCTTTAACAAGGCTTGCTGTGAAATATGTGAAAAGCAGACAAATAGCAGTAAATTTATGCATATTAATAGAACAAATGCAAGATCTGCCTAGGCTGGGCACCGCCTGTACCTCAGTGTTCACCTGCACTCACATAAGCTCTATTGAGGGTCAAAGAAAGCATATAGAAGCAAAGTATGTCTCAATTACATAAAATACATGTAAACATGATAAACTGTTACTCACTGTACTGATATGCTTGCACCGGCTTATCTTGGCTTTATATAACTTTTTGGCTCTGGCTTTGTATAACTGACTTTGATATCAACTATCAGGACTTTAAGGCTTTTCTTTGACTCAATTTAGCTTTGCACTGTTTTTGAAGGCTTTGACACTTTGAATAAGCTTTAATATATTCAGGCACTTAACTTTGACTCATAACCGAGCTATACACTTAGTTTATGTCTGACGTGCACGAAGTGTCTGTAATTTAATATTACAGAGTGTATAGGAAATCAATAAAACTAGGTCATAATTAAATACGCCTTGACATGAATAATGATTATATGTTTTGTAACTTTTAATGACAATTAAGTTTGGCCAATGTCCACTTAATTGTATTTAAGCATATATTTATATATATATATAGTTATCCAAGAACACACATATAGCAAATTCCTTACATATATTAAGCATATATGTCAATTACATGTAAAAGGTTGGTTAAAGTGTTTTGTATGAGTTTAAGATAGAAAGTATATTGCGGTTCAAAATCCACAGTTCTTATTTCATCTTTTTAAGCTAAATATAATCAAGGATTAGAATTGATTTTTTAATGGTTACATGTGTGTTGAGCTTATGCTAGAATTTTGGGGACTTTTGCATTAAACAAGATATATAATACTTATGTTTACTTAGTTTATATAATGTTGTGGCTGCTTGCTTCAAATTATAAACATCTGAGATTCATGTTTAAACATATTGTTGTTTCTGTTATGTAATGAGTTCACCAAAACCCTTTCCAGGTTTCGGTAGTTTGCAAGTGGTTTCGGTAGCTTCAATGTTCCGGTAGGTCTCAGTAGTTTCAAGGGATTTTGGTAGCTTCAATGTTTCGGTATTTTGAGGTATTAACGAGACCTCAAGTGGTTTCGGTAGCGGTCACATAGTTTCGGTATTACCGAAACTTATGTGGATTTCGGTATTACCGAAACTTATGTGGATTTTGGTATTCTAAGGTGGGTCTCGGTAGTTCCATGCAAAGACACACGCGCACACTACACCTTTGTGTTTCCTTTAAATTTCAGCATTCAATTCAGGAGGATTAAAGGAGGTTAGTTGCATGATATTGGTTTTACTTTGGGATTCAAACATCAATTTGAAGTTTGAATGTGTTATTCTCACAATTCTAGGCCATCAGGCCATAACCCACAAAACACACACACATTAGAGTTTTTAAGTTTGAAATTACCTCAAGAAACTTGCAAATCTTTGTAGATTGATGATGGCTTGATGTTTTGCAACATTTATCCTCAAGAATTATGACTTTAATATCTCACTTTTGTTGAAAGAAGTTAGTGTGAGAAAGGAAATGCATGTATGGGTTCTTGAGAATTTTGAGCAGAAGCATAAAAAAATTGAATCTGATTTTTTGATGAAGCGTGTTTTATTATTTAAGTTTAGCCTAATTGCAATTCACACCCTCTAATTTGTAACTCTTGCATATTGTCAAATTTTAACCCCTATCAAGTTATAAACTGTAACTTGATTGCTCTTTTTATTTATCACATAGCTTTATATAATCATTTAACTCAAACTTATGCACCGTATAAATCGTAATTTGTTTAATTGCAATATTTAGAAACTAATTTCATTAAACCCTCAAAGTACATCATCAAATACGAATTGCCACATAAACACATTGGTAAGTAAGGTGTTACAGTATGAGCCCACCACGCTTGCACTTCATCCCCGAAGTACTTAGGGTTCAAACAGATGCAGATAGCGAACCTTCATGTCTTGTTCATATTCCCAGGTCTGGGAAATTCCATGAGATGTTCTCCACTGCACTAACACCACTGCCACTTCTCGGTTTCTTAGGTTCTTCATTTTCATCTCTAGAATCGTCTCAGGCTCATTGCATTGCAGCTTCTCGTTGATCTTGTGGCTCAGATGATCGACCCACTTTTCACTTTCGTTTTCCTTGCATTTGCTCAATTGCGAGATATGAAACACAGGGTGAATGTTTGATAGTTCATTCGGTAAGTTCAAAAGATATGATTGACTTCAAACACGTTCGATGGTTCTGAAAGGACCAACAAATCGTGGTGCTAACTTGCCACGTTTGCAAAATCTAAACACACCCTTCATCAGTGGAACCTTTAATACAACCCAATCATCCTTTTGAAATTCTAAAGGTTTATGGTGTCAGTCATGATAGGAATTCTACCGAGATTGAGCGGCTTCCAATCGTTGTCGAATGGTTCGGATCTTGTCGTTAGTTTGCTGAAGTAATGCGGGACCGGCGGATCGGCGTTTCACCTGCTTCATGCCAGCATGTTGGCATACGACACTTGCGTCCATATAATGATTTGTAAGGCGCTACTTTGATGGATGAGTGGTAGTTGTTGTTGTAAGAAAATTTTGCTAGAGACAAATAGTCATCCCAATTACCAATAAACTCGAGGACACAAGCCCGCAACATGTCTTCAAGAGTAAGAATCGTGCGCTCGCTCTGGCCATCAGGTTGTGGGTGATACGCCGTGCTCATTTGGACTTTAGTGCCAAAACCTTCTTGTAGTGTAGTCCAGAACCTCGAAGTAAATCTGTTGTCGTGATCAGAAACGATTGACATAGGCACACCGTGTCAAATAACGATTTCATCGATGTATAACTTTGCCAACTTATCCAATGAGTAGTTCTCGCAAATTGGAAAAAAGTGAGCTACTTTGGTTAGACGATCTACGATAACCCATATTGCATTGTGTTGTCTTCGCGTAATAGGAAACTTCATTACAAAGTCCATCGTTATGTCATCGAACTTCCATTCAGGGATCGACAAAGGCTGAAGACTGCCGTAAGGCTGCTGATGCTTCGCTTTAACTAGTCGGCACCTAACACAATTCTCGACATGTTGGCCCACATCTCTTTTCAAACCAGGCCACTTGTATTCGGCTTTCAGATCATTGTACATCTTGGTGCTGCCAGGATGTATAGAGAAATTCGAGCAGTGAGCTTCTGAGAGAATCTTCTGTCGAATGTCTCAAAACTTTGGAACCCAGATGCGATTCTTGAAGAGTTTTAAGCCGCGAGGGCTATCAATTAAGAAATGGAGTTGCCCTTTCATGTCCTCAGAGTTGAGGTTTTCCTATTTTAGGGCTTCAGATTGAGCAACAATGATTTCATTGATTAGAGTAGATGAAAATGAAGTATGAGTCACAGTATAGAGGCATTTTGTATAATAAGCTTTTCGACTCAATGCGTCTGCAACCACATTTGCTTTGCCAAGGTGATACAGAATCACACAATCATAGTATTTTATGAGTTCCATGGAGCGTCGCTGGCACATGTTGAGCTCCTTTTGACTGAAAATGTACTTAAGACACTTGTGATCTGTATATAACTAGAATTTGGTGCCATACAGATAGTGACGCCATGTTTTCAATGCAAAAGTCACAGCAGCAAGTTCAAGGTCATGAGTTGGTTGACTCTTCTCATGATCTTTGTAACACCATAACTCTAACTAACAATAATAATAATAATTCTCAATATTTCTAACGAAAATTCGGCATGACCTATTCGCCATATCAATAATCCAACCTGTATTTCCGGATTCAAAAAAATAACTATAAAATACATATCCAATTCATCAAATCCCAAATTACAATTTCCCAAAACAAAGAGTTTTATGCGCTTAAAATGCCCATGGATCTAATAATCAATACATAAATATGACCATCGCCCAAAACACACGTTCTAATGCGACCATTTCAGACTTTTACAACCCAATATCATTGCAAATACTGGGATTAAGCACATCAACCTTCATCAAGCTTAAATAAATAAAGTCATGATGAATTATAATACAATGGTGATCTACTCCCTCCCCAAAACGTAAAACATAAGTAAATGTACCAAAAGAGAGACTATCTTGATCATGGCCTCCTACTTCAAACCTTGCTCGATTCTACCTTCTCTTTCCCTTTTCCTTCTAGTCCTGAAAAGTGTAATTCAACACAACGGTTAAGCAATAATGCTTAGTGAGTGACTAGATCAATAATGTACCACAATTAATGGCTAATTAGTTAATGAACCTGCAAAGCATGAATAACCACAATAAAGCATTATTATATAAGAGATATCAAAGGAGATGAGACATATTAAGAGAAAGACTCTTGATAATGTCACGACAACACTACACACTATGAGTACATCCAGGGAGTGTGTAGTACCGAAAATCATCAGGGCCCGCAGTACCTGACATCGTACTCCCGCCAATAATGAAGTACGACATCATACTCCGAGATCATTGGTAGTATGGCTATATGTACATCACACACAGTAAGCATAACCCTCATATATAGATAAGGTAAGGCATAAGCATGAAGCAATTGGCATGATAATGAGAAACGAGCAAATAACATCATGTATGTGGTACACATATATCACTAGTACTCACAGTCAATATATAAAGGATCCCGTCAATAGTAAGCCAAAACAATATAACCATAAAGCTAGTAAAGCCTTGCCACAAGCTCCAACGTTCGCGAAAATTAGCTACAAGACACCTAGACACAACACATGAACACCAAGCATGTTAAAAGCCAAGAACAACTCTTAAACTAACTTACATTTGCCTTAATGAACTTATAAATATGGTTCGAAGTTCATTATTAGAAGTTAGAATATCCCTTAACTATTGTTTAAAGGTCTAAAGTGATCAATTTTCATGTTTTAGTATGTAATTGGTGATTCTAAGGCATAGACAACACATATCAACTCTTAAGTTGCATATATGCACTTTTTCGGTTCCTTCAAGGAAGTTCACACCTTATTTGAAAGTCTTACAAGTTCCCTAATCCTAATTTGACTTTACAATACTCTAAACCCTTAATTTAGAAGTGCAAAACATGTATAAGACCCAAGCCAAACCAACCAAAGCTCAAAACGACTTCCCCATTCCAGAAGGTTGGTAACGCCATGACTAAAGGGGGGTTATGGGGTGACCACTGACCCTCAGCCCTGCCCAGGATGATTTTTATGGCTGCATACCCCAAAACCTGTTTATAGCTCAAATGTGCAACTTGTTTCACTTAAATCCTTTTATAAATGCATCAAATACACATTCTAATACCTTTAAAACCATTTTAACATCCATGAATCCTTCATTTGATTCTTATAAGCTCTAGGTTAAACACCCCAATAATCCCTTTTTTGAGTTCTTGATTCATCTCATCAACATATCAATGAAACACTTCAATAATTAGACTAGAGTTCTATGAAATGCTTATAAGTTTTGCTTGCTTCTTACTAGATGATTAAGATTTGTTCATTACTTTGTTTCTAATAAACCCACATCTTCCATTGATGACCTAAGCTTATGGTGAAGAAGATGATGCATCATAAAAGAAGATGAATGTAGAAGTTACTTACCAGAATTTTCCTTTTCTTCACCTAAAACTCAGATTTGTGTTGAAGTTTTTCCTTGTATGCAGATTGTTTCCAAAATCGTGGGAGGGAGAGAACAAAAGAACATATATATAATTGCAGGGAACTCTCTAGACCAATCAGGGCCTTTCTATGGTAAAAAAGTCTGATTATTATTTCCTTTAAATTGCAATTTAGTCCCTCTCCTTTTGGCCACAAAGGTTTGGTTTCTTATATTTATGTCCTCATATTATACCAAAACCTTACTTTAAATAATTAGATGCATTTTACTTCTTTTAGTTCGTAGGGTACAAGTCCCTAAAGCACGTTTATTTTTATAACCCTTGATAAAATTATCCACCTCATAAATACGAATTATTTAGATAATAAATTAAGATGTTTTAATAATATAAATGGGTACCTTGAATGACGGATGTTACAATCTTTGAGTTGACGAGACGCATATGCTATGACTCTACCTCTTTGCATCAACACGTAACCAAGCCCTTTATATGAGGCGTCGCTGAAGACCACAAAGTCTTCATTGCCATCAGGTAAGACCAGAATAGGTGCTTCAGTTAGCTTCAGCTTTAAATTTTGGAATGCGGCTTCCTGAGCTTCTTCGCAAATAAAGTGAGCATTCTTACGAGTGATAGAAGTGAGAGGTACAACTATATTCGAGAAGTTCTTAACGAATCGATGGTAATAACCTGCCAATCCCAAGAAACTTCTAATTTTAGTAGCTAACATGGGAGCTTCCCAGCTTTGAATAACTTCTATTTTAGAAGGATCTACAGAGATTCCTTCACCAGATATCACGTGTCCAAGAAATTGTATCTAATAGGATACAAGATTAACAAGTTAACACTAAGCAGGAAATATAAAGAAAGATAAGCTTAATTAATCAATCAAAGTTGTGAGCACCTGTCGCAACTAAAATTCACATTTAGAGAATTTGGCGTTGAATCGCTCTTTGCGTAACAACTTTAGCAATTCCTTAAGATGCACAGCATGTTCGGCTTCCATTTTAGAGTAGATGAGAATATCGTCTATGAAGACGATAACAGATTTGTCGAGCATTGGTCTACAAACACGGTTCATGAGATCCATAAACGTCGCAGGCGCGTTTGTTAGGACAAAGGGCATAACAAGGATCTCATAATGCCCGTATCTGGTACGAAAATCCATTTTTGAAACGTCTTCTTCCCTTACCTTAAGCTGATGGTACCCAGATCTGAGATCGATCTTTTAGAAATAACTGGCTCTCTGAAGCTAGTCGAAAAGATCGTCTATCCTGGGTAAGGGATACTTATTCTTAATTTTTACCTTGTTCAACTCCCTATAGTCTGCACATCCGGAGAGTCCCGTCTTTCTTCTTAACAAAGAGAACAGGAGCTCCCTAAGGAGATGAACTTGGTCGAATGAAACCTTTGTCAAGAAGCTCTTGCAAGAGCTTCATCATTTCTTGCATCTCAGCAGGTGCAAGTCGATAAGGGGCTCGAGCAATTGGTGCCGCACTTGGTACCAGGTCAATTCTGAACTCGACCTGGCGATCTGGTGGGAGTCCAGACATGTCCTTGAGAAATACATCGGAGAATTTTGAGGCTATCGGTACCTCAGCTAAAGATTTCGTTTCAGATTTAGCATCTATTGCATATGCTAAATAAGACGCACAACCTTTTGCTATATGCTTTCTAGCTTTTAGTACAAAGATTAAGCATAAGTCACCTTTCTTCCTGTCGCCATAAATGCAGATACTTCGGCCATCTTGAGTAGTCAGCTTTATCAACTTCTTCTTACAGATAATGTTGGTGTCATGGTGAACAAGTCAATTCATACCCACGATGACGTCGAACTCGTGAAAGTCCATTGAAATAAGATCAAGTTGGAAAGTGCAGTTGTCGAGCAGAATGATACAGGCGCGGTAGATTTTATCTAGTAGACACACATACATCACTGGTCGTTTCGATATCAAATATAACAGGTAGAGTACTTAGAGAAATCCCAAGCTTAGATGCAAGTGCACACGATATGAAAGACCGACTGGCTCCTGAATACCAGTAACCACATCTGGTATTTCCTTCACTTGCTCAGTCATTATCTGAAAAGCTCGTGTCTGACTTCGTGCTGGCTCATTACAATGATTAGAACCTCCACGTGACGTGCTATGTCGTGTCGGTTGATGTTTTCGTTGTTGTTGTTGTTGCTGAGGTCGGGGTTGTTGCTGTTGTAGTCGTGGATGAAGCTCCGAACTCGGATAGACTATGCTAATGGATGTGTGCACTGTCGCTTGGTATGCCCAGGGCGTAAACAGTTGCTGCATACGACAACTTTGTTGGGACACTAGTCACTGTTATGCCCTATATCGTGACATACATATCATCTCATATCATTGGGATTGCAACGCCCAATGTGTGACTTATGGCAGCGGCGACACTGCCTCAGTTCAGAATGTACGACATATGAACGAGCTCTCTGTGCCGGAGGTGAACTAAACTGTCGGGAGTGAGACTGCTGTTGAGAATATCTGGATGAAGATCCAGAATAGCTTCCCGTGCGTGACTTCTTAGGCAGTGACGGACAAGTCGGATTGAAAGATGAACTAGGAACTCCTACAGCACGGATAAAGTCTTGCTCGAGAATTCGAGCAGGTTCAACAACTTCAGCATAATTGGAGTACCTTTGGTACTTCAGAAATTTCTGGTACTCAAGATGTAGACCCATTAGAAAGAGGTCGATCTTTCGCTCCTCCATTGCAACTTGGTAGTCAGATAGCAGGCTAAGACGAGTAAATTCAATCTCATACTCAGTCACCAATTTGGTTCCTTGAGTAACAGACATCAACTTTTCCTCCAGACGCTTCTTTTCTTCAGCCGGGCAGTACTGGTGAAATAAGATCACCTTGAAGTCATCCCAAGATAGGGACTTAACCCAGTTGCCTCCGTGCATATTCTCCTGAGATCTCCACCACACAATAGAGCCACCTTCGAATAGTGTAGTAGCAAAGCTGACTTCCGACTCTTTGGTGCAGTCACTAATAAGAAATACACGCTCGATGCCAGTAATCCACTCGAGTGCCTCAATAGAATTAGCAGCTTCTTTGAAAGGTTGAGCTCCGCAAGCCTTGAAGTAGCGGAAGTTGCAGCCTTTAGGAGGGACTACAGGAATTTCCTCCTCACCAGTGTCATCATTACAACGTCCGGCATCCACATGTTGCTTTTTCCTACGCTCTTCTCTACGCCTAGTTTCGGCTTCATCGCGAGCACGAAACTGGTCTTCCATAAGTTTAGCCTAACACTCATTGTTTTCATTGAACATAGTTTGCATCATTTGCATGATCTGTTTAGGAGTGAGTCCACCTACAACTCCTTCACCAGATCTAGACATTATCTGAAATAAAACAAATAGGGCTTGCATAAGAATCAGTATACTCCTATTCTACCCCATATGCCCAATTCCTAAAGCAGAGTCATAACCTATCTCAGTTCAATTTAAAGCCTAGATATTCGAAGCTAATATATGTTCTTAAAAGTTTGAGTCCAAATTTTATTGCAAACACTTGAATCCCAAAACTAATGCTCTAATACTATCCTGTCACATCCTTGCTTTAATCGTGCAAACATAATCCCAGGAATAAATCACAATTTCCATAATCATCATATTAAGTCTAGAGCTTGCATAAAGCTAAATAAAGTATTACAATAAGTCATGCACTACACGTGCTACAAGATTAAAATACTAAGTTGCTATTACATCCCAATAATAATAAAAGCAGCTACCCAGACCCCAAAGCATCTCAAGGCTATACCACAAGCTGAATAGTGAGCTAAAGTCCTTTGGGTTGATGAGAAAGTTGAACTAAGTAGATGGTCCAGCTTGTTCTTTACCTTTGCCTGTAAAATTGTAAGTAGCAACTGCAAGCTAATTGCTTAGTGAGATAACTTTAAATCATGATGCAGGTATGATATGTGGATATAAGAAAAATGCCAATAAAGGCTGCACCAAATTATAAAGCTTGCATCAGAGTAATTGCTTATACCAGAATAATTGCTTTCACAAATTGAGACAATGCATGCTGAAAAGGAAATGCTACCACTAGGGTTACCGCTTCTGATGATCAGTTTGTGATGCGGGGCTAGCTACCCGCATAAATACTTGGGATAGTGGTAAGCATCAAATTTGCTTGCAGTAATATAAAATGCTTATTAAATGCACAAAGAACGCTTTAACAATGCTTGCTATGAAATATGTGAAAAGTAGACAAATAACAGTAAATTTATGCATATTAATAGAACAAATGCGAGATCTGGCTCGGCTGGGCACCACTTGTATCTCAGCGTTCACCTTCACTCACATAAGCTCTATTGAGGGTCAAAGAAAGCATATAGAAGCAAAGTATGTCTCAATAACATAAAATACATGTAAACATGATAAACTATTACTCACTATACTGATATGCTTGCACCGACTTATCTAGGCTTTAATATAACTTTTTGGCTCTGGCTTTGTATAACTGACTTTGATATCAACTATCAGGTTTTTAAGGCTTTTCTTTGACTTAATTTAGCTTTGCACAGTTTCTGAAGGCTTTGACACTTTGAATAAGCTTTAATACATTCTTGCACTTAACTTTGACTCATAACCGAGCTATACACTTTAATTTATGTCTGACGTGCACGAAGTGTCTGTAATTTAATATTACAGAGTGTGTAACAAATCAATAAAACTAGCTCATAATTAAATAGGCCTTGACATGAATAATGATTATGTGTTTTGTAACTTTTAATGACAATTAAGTTTGGCCAATGATCACTTAATTATATTTAAGCGTATATTTATATATATAGTTATCCAAGAACACACATATAGCAAATTCCTTACATATATTAAGCATATATGTCATACATGTAAAAGGTTGGTTAAAGTTCTTTGTATGAGTTTAAAATAGAAAGTATATTGCTGTCCAAAATCCACAGTTCTTATTTCATCTTTTTAAGCTAAATATAATCAAGGATTAGTATTGATTTTAAATGGTTACATGTGTGTTGAGCTTATGCTAGAATTTTGGGGACTTTTGCAACAAACAATATATAGAAAACTTATGTTTATTTAGTTTATATAATGTTGTGGATGCTTGCTTAAAAATATAAACATCTGAGATTCATGTATAAACATATTGTTGTTTCTGTTATGTAATGAGTTTACCGAAACCCTTTCAAGGTTTCGGTAGTTTGCATGTGGTTTCGGTAGCTTCAATGTTCCGGTAGGTCTCGGTAGTTTCAAGGGGTTTCGGTAGCTTCAATGTTTCAGTATTCTGAGGTATTACCGAGACCTCAAGTGGTTTCTGTAGCGGTCACATGGTTTCGGTATTACCGAAACTTATGTGTGTTTCGGTATTCTAAGGTGGGTCTCGGTTGTTCCATGCAAACACATACACACACACTGCACCTTTCTGTTTCCTTTAAATTCCAACAACCAATTCAGGAGGATTAAAGGAGGTTAGATACATGATTTTGGTTTTACTTTGGGATTCAAGCAACAATTTGAAGTTTGAATGTGTTATTCTCACGGTTGTAGGCCATCAGGTCGTAACCCACAAAACACACACACATTAGAGTTTTTAAGTTTGAAATTACCTCAAGAAACTTGCAAATCTTTGTAGATTGATGATGGCTTGATGTTTTGCAACATTTATCCTCAAGAATTATGACTTTAATATCTCACTTTTGTAGAAAGAAGTTAGTGTGAGAAAGGAATTGCATGTATATGTTCTTGAGAATTTTGAGTAGAAGCATAAAAAAAATTGAATCTGATTTTTTGATGAAGCGTGTTTTATTATTTAAGTTTAGCCTAATTGCAATTCACACCCTCTAATTTGTAACTCTTGCATATTGTCAAATTTTAACCCCTATTAAGTGATAAATTATAACTTGATTGCTCTTTTTATTTATAACATAGCTTTATATAATCATTTAACTCAAACTTATGCACCATATAAATCGTTCTCCATTTAATTGCAATATTTAGAAATTAATTTCATTAAACCCTCAAAGTACATCATAAAATGCAAATTGCCACATAAACACATAATTTGGAAAGCAATGTGTTACACCATTACATCAGAAAAAGACGGTGGAAAGTATATCTCTAACTGGCAAAGTGTCAAGATAATATCATGTTGCCATTCATCTAAGACCTCTGGATCAATCACCTTTGAATGAATCACACTATAAAATAAACAGAGCTTTGTGATTGTGTGTCGTATACGGTCGGACAATATTCCATGAACTGCAATCAGGATCATTTGTTTCATTAATACATGACAATCATGGGACTTCATATCGAGCAATTTCAAGTCTTTTAACGACACCAACTTCCTAATTGTTAGCTGAATAACCATATGGAACCTTAACATCATACATGCATTGACAAATTTTTGTTTTCTCAGTTTTCGACAATCTATAACAATCTGGTGCAAGGTTCGTATCCCGTCGACCAACAATATTAATTGGAGCAAGCTCTGGCATGATGCCCATCTGAATCATATCCTTTCTAACACTGATCTCATCTTTTGATTTTCTAGTAATGTTTAACAACAAGCCTATTAAGCTTTCACAGATATTTTCTAAATATGCATAACATCAAGACAATGTCAAACTTTCAGGTGCTTCTAGTAAGGTAGTTGCCAAAATACTGACTTTTTTTTTTCCAAATACCTTTGGGTGGGGAGATACCATTTTTCCCTAACACAAAATTTAGTTCTACAGCTCGAGAGAATGTTCTACACTCTATGCTCTACATTACCATCAAAGAACTTCCTTTTATTTTACGGTATGGGTGTATTTTTGGAAACAATCTTCGATGTCCCATGCATATCGTTTTCCTGTAATTTTCTAACCAAATCGAGTGTGTATCATCTTCACAAACAGGACATGTCTTTTTACCTTTAGTTCTGTATCCAGACAAATTCCCATATGCTGGAAAATCACTAATGGTACAAAATATCATGGCATGTAATTGGAAATATTCTTCTTTGTAGGCATCATACACTTCTACGCCCATGTTCCACAATTGTTTCAAGTCATTAATCAGTGGATTCAAACACATGTCAATGTCATTCCCAGGTTGTTTTGGACCCTAAATCAATAATGACATCATGATATATTTTCTTTTCATACATAACCAAGGTGGAAGATTGTAGATGCATAAAAGGACTAGCCATGTGCTATGACGACTACTCATGTTTCCAAATGGATTGATTCCATCTGAACTAGGCCCAAACCGTATATTTCCAATTTCATTTCAAAATTCTTCAAATTCAAATTCAAAATTCCTCCATTGAAGAGAATCTGCTACATGTCTCATTATCCCATCATTCTTGCGTTCTTCGGCATGCCAACGTAACAATTTAGCATCCTTCTCGTTTGTGAATAATCGTTTAAGTCTTGGTACGATGGGCAAATACCATAATAATTTAGCAGGAGGACCATTTTTTGATACTCATTGTTAATCGTTTGATTTTGTATTTTGTACCTAGATATGCCACAAATCTCGCATTTATGTAGATTTTCATCTTCATTTCTATACATCATACAATCATTTGGACATGCATGTATTACTTTAACTTCCAAACTCATCGGACACATCATTTTCTTGGCTTGATATGTTGAAACATGCAACTCATTACCATCAGGATGCATCTCATTCAACAATTCTAACGGTTTTGTAAAACTTTTATCGTTGCATCCATTGTTAGTTTTTAAGTTAAATAATTTCGAGACCACAGAAAGTCTGGTAAAATTCATACAACCGTTATATAGTGGTTTTTCCGAGTCAACAATCATCTTCTAAAATTTATCGTGATCCTTGACATCAATATTATCCACCAAATCATGCAACATTCCATCTAAATTATCATGATTGTTATTGTACAAATCATCGTTATCTTCACCCAGTTCGAAAACAGAAGCATTACTATCATCTAATGGTTCACCATGCCAATACCAATGGGTATAACCTTTCACAAAACCGTCTATACTTAAGTGATTTAGATTTCGATTTATTATTTTGTTTGTTTTGATTTAGAATTTTGCTATATACTTAAGTGAAAATTACAAAATATTTAAGTGAAATTGAATAAAACATATTAATGTACAAACTTGTTGTAACATCCCTATTTTTCAATTATATGTAATTTGCAATTTTAAGGACTTAATTATTATGTTAATGGAATATTATATCAATTTAAGTTACTTTGATCATATTATCAGTAAAATAACAAAATACGAAGTTGAGGGGTATAATGTGCAAATAGAGCAAAATAGAGAATAAAAGAAAGGAAACCCTTTTATTTTCAAATATTCACTCTCTCTCTACTCTCTCTCTCTAGCCGATTCTCTCTCTCTTTCTCTATCTCTCGGCTCCAACTCAAGAACACAAGAAACCATCAAATTAAGGTGCAAAAAATCTGGAAACAAGTGATTTGGGAGGAACTATAACTGTTACAACAAACGATTCGAGGTAAAAATCATTCAATCTTTCGGATTTATGAAGTTTTGGTTCGGTTTTTATGAAAAACCGATTTCTAAGATTTAAGAGGCAAATGTGTATGCATGTTGGATATTATTGATGATATGTTGAAATCGAGCATATATGTTGTTATATACCAAATTTCAGAAACAGATTCGAAGTCTAAGTATGATTTTGAGCTAAGTGTGTGTTTTTAGTGTGTGTGTTCATCGAGACACATAGAAGAAGCCACATAAATGGGTTATTTTGGTACATAAGTGTTATGTTTTAAGTTAAAAGATAGCATATAAGTTCACATTTACAATGTTAGACTCAAAAACATACAAAAATGGTCCAAACATAACTTCTGGAAAATATTGAAAAATAGATGCTAAGTATGAACCCGGTTCGGATGATGATCCATCCGAATTCGGATCCACCCAGTTCGGACCTACAGTGTTTCGGACCAACTACCATTTCGGGTCCCTCCCAATTCGGACCCCCAACCTAATTCGGACAATTACCCATTTCGGACCATACACAATTTCGGATCAACCCAATCCGGACCAAGGACCTAATTTCGGACCATCTACAATTCGGACCATCCGAATTCGGATGTGGTCCGAAATCAGACCCATTTACACTTAATTTTCAGAATTTAAGTTTTAAGCAATTACTGACACAAAATCACTATTACACTTACATTACAGATCATTGTGGTGTTATCAAAACACACATTGATTCAGAGACAAGTCACACTATACCAATCACTGTGAGTAACAGATTGTCATTCTAACATTTATTGTTTTTGCATTCATGTTTATACATTCAATGGCATGTTCACATTGTTCATATACATCATTTGGCACTCGTACATGATTTGTTGTTATGATGCACACTCGTACTTGACATGTATTACACATGTAGCCAGCGCTCAATTGAAAGTGCATTTATTTACATCATGCTTGCACTGCATGATCATTACTTCATAATCTGATGCGACCTGGACTGGGGCTGACAGCAGGCCACTGTCGGGGACTGATCATCCCACTCGTTATCCCGTCAGGTTCGGCACATCCCCGATCAGCATTTGAACTGCCAACCCATGCTTGCACTGCATGGTTTACACATACATTGAGGCTTACACTGCCTGTTTTCACATACATGGGGCTTACACTGCCCATGGTTAAGCATTGCTTGTAAAGAAATATTTGTTGTTTGCATAATCTGTTATCTCACTAAGCAATTAGCTTACTGTTGACTCACCATGTTTTCAGGCAAATGCAAAAGTGTAGCGGGACCTTCTACTTAAGCATTTCACTACAATATCCCGGAGACTTTAGAAGCTATTGGTACTTGAATGTAATAGCTTTGGGCTGGGATTTACCACTTTCAAAACAATTATGATGTTGTAATAGTTAGACTTAATCACTGTAGACATATACTTTTATTGCTTTAGTGTGGATTTGCTTAATTCTGATTTAAGTATTCAATTTCAGTTATCATATTATTCATTGGGTTATTTGTTGATCCTGATGATTCCAATTATAATATCAAAGCAAGAGGGTGTCACACTTGTAAATCAAAAAGACTAAAATACTATAGCCACTTAAATCAAAATATGTTTTATTCGTTTACACTTAAATATTTTGTTAATTTTTACTTAATATTAACGTAGCAAAAATTTAAATCAAAACAAATAAAATATTAAATTGAAATCTAATTGGACTGACATAACAAAATATTTAAATCCAATAAATAAAATAATAAATTTAAGTAAAAATATATTAGTGTAACAAAATATTTACATCCAAAATAATAAATTAGTAACTTAAATCAAAACTTAATAAATTAGTAAATTTAAAGCAAAATTTACATAAATTCAAAATTTATTAACGGAATGAAATAATTTAATGGAAAAGTATAAATAATAAAATAATACAAATAGTTTAACCAATAAAATAGAATAAATGAAACGTTAATAAATAAATCGAATATATAAAAAGATCCATAAATAAACTAATTAAGTATATAATAAAATAAATTTTAGTAAATAAATAAGGATTTATTTTACAAAATAATAATAATAATAATAATAATAATATATTTAACAATAAATTAAATCATAATTTATTAAATTAATATTTCAAATTTAAAACTATAAATAAAAAATCAAGGAAAAATGACCAAAATTGAAATTACCAAACTTGTAATTGAGATAAAGGCAAAATCATAATTTTTAAAAAAATTTAAAATAGAAGGACCAATTCTGCAAGTAAAAAGTGGTTTGAGGGACCGTCACTGCAACTTTAAAAGTTTAAGGACCATTTCCATAATTTTGAACAAACCACAGTGACCATTTTTTTAATTTACTCTAATATTTATTAAGTTTTCCTTACAATTATTGTTCGATGAAATCAAATATCTTTTTTAATCGTTGTTATTCAAATTGGTGTTTTAGTAATTATTTGTATGATTTTCTCTATAATTTAATTGGTTGTCAAATGAATATAACTTTATTGTATCTATTTTAATTTTAAAGAAATTCTAAATTTAACTTAGCTAATAAACATCAATTAAATAATAAGCCATTAGATGTACATTTAGTCAATTTTAGGTTATGTTCTAACTTAATCTATATTTTAAGTGAATACTATCACATAAATAATTTAACCAATAATGTAAGTGCGAATACTTTATTAATTTGTCAATAAAATATTAACTTAAGGTTTTATCCTAATTGTATAATTATTGTAATAATTGTTAGTTAACCTATTTAGACTTGTACCAACTATATATATATATATATATATATATATATATATATATATATATATATATATATATATATATATATATATATAGGGGAGGGTTCTTTTAAGAACCATAAAAAATGTGGGAACCTAAGAACCTTTTATGGCCTTTGGTTGGATGTCATTTTTGTAATTATTTTGAACTTTGATAGTGGAGAATCTTGAAAATGTGTGAAAAGAGTATTTTTGGAAGAAAAAAAAATCTGTTTTTTCTCTTTATCTCTCTTACTTTTTTTTCATTTTCATTTTATTTTTCTTTCATTATAATTGACTTTTAAAGTAAAAAACGTTTCTTATAAAAAAATTATTTTTTCTATATAGAAAATTATTTAATTGCTAAAAAAAACGTATTTTATATAGAAATATTATATGTCTATATAGAATATTTTTTTCTATATAGAATATGTTAACGAACATTATCTATGTACAATCTACGTAGAATGTCATGCATTCTACGTATAATGACATGCAATCTACGTAGAATGTCGTGTAGAATTTCAAATATCATAAATTCTACGTAAATTACGTGATAAAATATATCAAGAACACATTGAAACAAAAAAAAAGATTTCATTTAGACATTTTATCAAACATTTGGTATGCAACTGATATAAAATATAACAAAAAGACATTAAATAGTAATGTTAATCTACATAAAAAGATATAGAAATGTATAAAAAACATAAAAATATATGAAATATATAAGAAACATAAAATTCTACATAGGTTATGTCTGATTTTTTACAAGTAGTCTTGTATTATATTCTATTTAGATTATCATTTAATCTACGTAGATTATCATGTAATCTACGTAGATTATCATGTAATTTACGTAGATTATCATGTAAAACATCCAATAACTATTACAATCATTATAAATCTAATATCTTACAAATAATCTTCATTACAAAACATGAAAAATGAATCTGTCATATTCTATGTAGAGTATCGACGAACATATTATATGTACAATCTACGTAGAATGCATGCATTCTACGTAGAATGACATTCAATCTACGTATAATGACATTCAATCTACGTAGATTGGTATGCAATATACGTAGAATGACATGCAATCTACGTAGAATGACATGCAATCTACGTAGAATGTCGTGTAGATTGTAGAATGTCAATTATCATATATTCTACGTAGATTATTACATGATAAAATATGCCAAAAAATATTGAATAGTAATGTTAATCTACATAAAAAGATATAGAAATGTATAAGAAACATAAAAATATATTAAATATATAAGAAACATAACATTTTACATAGATTATGTGTGAGTTTTTACAAGTAGTATTGTATTATTTTCTATGTAGATTATGATGTAATCTACGTAGATTGTCATGTAATCAACATAGATTATCATGTAAAACATCTAATAACTATTACATTCATTATAAATATAATATCTTACAAATAATTTTAATTATAAAATATGGAAAATGAATCTGTCCAATGTACGTAGATTGTACATAGAATATGTTCGTCGATACTCTACATAGAATGTCACGCAATCTACGTAGAATGTCATGTAATCTACATAGAATGACATTCAATCTACGTAGAATGACATGCAATCTACGTAGAATGTCATTCAATCCACGTAGAATGTCATGTAGAATGTCAAGTATCATATATTCTACATAGATTATATGATAAAATATACCAAAAACACATTGAATGTTAATGTACATTTACATAAAAAGATATAGAAATGTATAAGAAACAAACAAATATATGAAATATATAAGAGACATAACATTATACATAGATTATGTGTGATTTTTTACAAGTAGTCTTGTATCATATATTCTATGTAGATTATCATGTAATCTACGTAGATTATCATGTAAAACATCTAAAAACTATTACATTCATATATATATATATAATATTTTACAAATAATCTTCATTATAAAACATTGAAAATAAATCTGTCATATTTTATGTAGAGTATCGACGAACATATTTTATGTACAATATACGTAGAATGTCATGCAATCTATGTAGAATGACATTCAATCTACGTAGAATGACATTCAATCTACGTAGAATGTCATGCAATCTGCGTAGAATGCCGCGTAAAATGTCAAATATCATATATTCTACATAGATTACATGAAAAAATATATCAAAAACACATTGAAACAAAAAAAAGAAGATTTCATTTAGACATTTATCAAACACTTGGTATCTAATTGATATAAAATATACCAAAAATACATAGAAAAACTAGAATAACATGCAATCTACTTAGAATGACATTCAATCTACGTAGAATGACATGCAATCTACGTAGAATGGCATGCAATCTACGTAGAGTATCGACGAACATATTCTATGTACAATCTACGTAGAATGTCATGCAATCTACGTAGAATGACATTCAATCTACGTAGAATAGCATTCAATCTACGTAGATTGACATGCAATCTACGTAGAATGTCATGCAATCTATGTAGAATGTCGTGTAGAATGTCAAGTATCATATATTCTATGTAGATTAAATGATAAAATATACAAAAAACACATTGAAACAAAAAAAATAAGATTTCATTTAGACATCTATCGAACACTTGGTATGCAACTGATATAAAATATACCAAAAACACAATGAATAGTAATGGTGATCTACAAAAAAGATATAGATTTGTATAATAAACATAAAAATATATGAAATATATAAGAAACATAACATTCTACATAGATTATGAATTGTAATGTTAATCTACATAAAAAGAGATAGAATTATATAACATTCTATATAGACATATAATATTTATATATAGAATACATTAATTTTTTAGCAATTAAATAATTTTTTATATAGAAAAAAATTTATTTTTTTTAAAAACGTTTTTTTAATATTAAAATCAATTCTAATGAAAGAAAGAGAAAATGAAAATGAAAAAGAAAAAGAAAGTAAGAGAAAGAAAATGAAAAAGAGATGCATATAATAAAAATGGTGGACAGAGAAAGATAATATTTTTTATTCCAAAAATACCCTTTTGATCCAAGGGCTCTAAAAGGTTCCTAAGTTCTCACCATCTTTAAGGTTCTTAAAAGAACCTCTCCATATATATATATATATATATATATATATATATATATATATATATATATATATATATATATATATATATAGAAATATGTATATATATATATATATATGTATATATATATATATATATATGTGTATATATATATATATATATATGGATTCAAATGAGTACCGTTAGTTTTGTGGAGTACCGGAGGCACCTCATTTAAAACCATTTTTTTAAAAAAAAATTTCATAATCATCTTTAAGTTAATAATACAAGACTACTTGCAAAAAATCATATATAAACATACACTAGAACTATGTGAAACGTGTGTGTTCACATGAACTGTACTGTTGTAAACGTGTATTCACACTAAGCATGTTCACATAAACTTTTTCACGTTCACATGGCTTTTAATATGCTCATAAGTATGAATGTATGTAATTCTTTACAAATATCGTTATATTATTTGTATATAAATTAATATTAAAAAAAGTAAAAAAAAAAATTCTTTCGGAGCATGTTCACATCCGAAACCCATGTGTTCACAGGTACCCAAAGTACTTTGCATTTTTTAGATACTCACACGAACCATATTCTATATATATATATATATATATATATATATATATATATATATATATATATATATATATATATATATATATATATATATATATATATATATATATATATATATATATAGGGGTGGGTTCAATGGAAAACCTATATGCATCGGAAAACCCGGGAACCACTTTATAGCCATTAGCTCAGGTGATGCATCACACGAGAATTTGGTGCATCACGCGCGAATTTGGTGCGTCACGCGGGAAATTTGGTGCATCACGCGGAAATTGTGATGCATTTGTGTTGGTGCATGGAGGTTTTCTGATGCATGTTGGTTTTCCATTGAACCCCCCTCTATATATATATATATATATATAGGGTTAAGTTCCATGGAGTCCCATATTAGATTGGAGTCCTGGAGTCTCATATTAAATGTACATGTTCATTACAATAAAATGTTTTATTTTTTACAAAAGTATAATATACACATGTTCAAAAGTGCATTACAATTGACGAGTTCACATCATTAGAAGTTATAACAATAAAAAAAAATTTTATATCATGCAAAATTATAATATTTAAACAATATGCACATGTGATCTGATGATGCACTTTGAACATGTGCATATTGTATTTTTGCATGGAATATAACATTTTTATCGTAATGAACTTCAAATTATGTGAATTGTTCAACAGTAGTGCACTTTTGAACATTTGTATATTACATTTTTGCATGAAATAAAATATTTTATTGTAATGAACATGTACATTTAATATAGACTCTAGTACTCCACTCTAATATGGGACTCCATGGAACTTATATATATATATATATATATATATATATATATATATATATATATATATATATATATATATATATATAGAATCAGGTTCATCAGCGTACCTATGAGATTCCAGCGTACCCTAATGTCAATGATTATTCACGTATATTTTTTTGAATAGACATGTATAAAACAACATTATAAAACTTTTTTTTCAAAAGAAGCAACATCATAAATCTTGTGAATGGTAAAAAAAAGATCATGTGAATGGTCATTTCACACCATTTGAATAATGTGAATGACCATTCACATAAATATGCATTGAGCATTCACATAATTTTTAAGGACACAGAAAGTGTGAATCTATGTGAAATTCATATATCATGCGTATAACATTAATTTAAACATGGTTATGTGAAAAAAAAAATTTTAAAGTTTTTTAAGGTTGGTACCTTCGGGTGCACTTGATTTCGAGAGTTACTTATTTGAACCTGATATATATATATATTTGTTGGTTTATTAATGGATTTAGACAAATTTTTATTAACAATATCAATGGTTTATAAAGAATAACCATATAAATAAAATCAGATTTATATATATTATATTATGGGGTTAATTATGAAAAAAAACCAATATGTTTGCACGTTTTTTACGTTTTCGTCCCTCCATGTTATTTTTTCCATAAAAAACCTCAAATTAATTTTTTTTTTGGTTTAGTGAAATTATATATATATATATATATATATATATATATATATATATATATATATATATATATATATATATATATATATATATATATATATATATATATATATATGTATGTATTTGTTGGTTTATTAATGGATTTAGACAAATTTATTAACAATATCAATGGTTTATAAAGAATAACATGCAAAGACAAAAACGCGAAAAACATGAGAACGTGTTGGTTTTTTTCTTAATAAACCTAAATCATCTGTATTTTTCTACGTTTATTTGGTTATTTATTTACAGGGTTTGATTGATGGGTCGGGTCTGATTCAAGACCCGGTTTCTTTTCTTTTCCTTAATTCCTTTTCTCCTCCCTTTTCTCGGGTACACACCCACGCACACAACTCAAACACACTCTCTCTCCTCGCTCTCTCTCTCTCTCTCTACTCTCTGTCTCACCAATCGGCCGGTGACTGCCACTGCCGTCACTCACTGGCTACCACCAACCACCAAACCTTCTGACTCTCTATCTCCCCATCTCCATCTCGCTCTTTCTCATCCGCGCTCTGACTCTTGGCCCTCGCAACCAACGACGGTGGACTAACCCTAATGCCGCTGTCGTCACCGTCATAACTTATCGTCGCCACCGCTCTGCCTCACAGGTCACACACACTCCCACTCTCCCTCAGTGCTCACCTCAACTTACCCCCTCACTCACTCTCGACTGCTGCCACTCTCGGATTTCTCGGCTACTGCAACCAGGGCCATTGTTGCCGTTCCTGGTGCAGCGCCGCCACCAGAACTGTCGACGGCCACCAAAACCTAGTTTCCAGGTTTGGTCTCTCTTTTTTTTACGTTATTATTATTTAGGTGACAATATCTCGATTTTGTTTCTGATTTCGCAAATTATAATGACACAATAACAACTAATAACAAAAACATGAAGTATAGAACGATTTTGGTATCTTGATCTGAACGAAACCGTGAACAATTGTTTGATTGCTACTGCTTTTCTCGAAGTACACTTGAACGGCTAGTTAGGGTTTTGTTGCTGATTCATTGTCTAAGCCACTCTGATTTGTTATTTAAGCATCTGTATGTCACATTTTGTTGCTTCTCATGTGTTTTGATTTGTTGGTTATTCTAAACATCTCTTTTTGATGCTAGTTTTTTATACTAATTTCTTGTGAATAGATATATACATTTTTGATTTCGTTTTAAATGAAATTCTACACCTCCCTTTAAAATCGTTCGCTTGAGTTCATTCATCCAGTTCTAGATCTGTGTTTTATGTATGAGTTTCTCAGTTTGATATGTTTTAAAAGCGTTATGGGTTCATTTATCTGAGTTTTGTGAAATCGCTTGTGTTCAATATGAACTTAAATTGACAAATTTGTGACAATTTGGTGCCTAAACCACATAGAATTCAATACCAACCTGAAGCTGTCCAAGTGCTGAATTTTTCTTATATCATCCAAATGTTGAATACCCATTTTGAATCTTCAATGGCCTGGAGTTTATGAATGACATGTTGCATGTTAACACAATTTGAGTTTCTTTTTGGGATTGTCATTCAATTATATCAATCTTATAATTCTTATTGCTTTTACTGTTCAGTACAATTGTACTTAGAGTTTAATTCACTTTTGCAATTTGCGATACACAACTGGGTTCTCAACCAAACATATCAGTTGCTTGTCCCATTCTACGCATACTTATTATCAGTTTAAGGATAAAACTCTTCAAGTTTAGAAAACATGAGTTGTAATGAATTCTTATATGCCTCTAATGTAAGATAACTTTTTTGAGCCAGTAGGTTAGTAAGGGCATATAATTTCTTTCTAGTTCACATATATAGGGACTCATATAAACCTTTTTTTTATATTTTTTGCAAATAAACATAAAATATCTTACTAGAAAAATATACAAGCTAATCATGTGCATTTTATATGATTGGATTTCATTCATCATCTTTAGTGAAACATAACATGTACATAAATTTTAAGGTTATTTGGAACCTCTTATGTGCATAAGTCTATAAGGATCTTGTTGTTATATATAATACTTCACTGATTATTGTTGTGAGTTATTTTTAAGTTATTTTTACAATCTGATAATGATTTCATACTTCAATTTTGAAAAACATTTTTATATATTATTAATCCAATAAGAGACTCGTTTACTTTGATATAATTTGAGGCTCTCCATTTTTATAAATGACTCCAATCAAATTCCAATCGTTGAATAATCCAACCTATACAATCCCATAGAGCTTGTGAGGACACCACCAACAATGACTTGACTATAAAATGGCAAATCATGTCTCTTACTCTATAGTGATTTGGTGTTTCTTATTTTTGTAATAATAATAATAATTGTATTTGTATTTTTTTAGTATAATATTAATTAGATTTGTTGTTATTTTGTAAATAATTCTTTCATTCAACATCTATTTGTTTGGGATGTACTTAATTTAAGCCATATATGTTATTATTATACTCATAAACTTTGATTAAAACATGAGGTTTTTAAGATGTAGATTCCGGAATAGGATTTAGAGAATGTGTGTTTAGCCTTTGAAAAAATCATGGAGTGTTTCAACTATTAAGTGATAAACCATAAAATTGAATAACAAAATGCAAATTGAAAGACTAAAAACACACACATGAAAAAATTTAAATAATTATAAATACTAAACTAAACATTCTTTATTCGGAATACAAAAGTAACATGGTCATATAAAGAATATGACCCCAAAAGAATGTAAAGCGTTAAGCGTATATATAACTCAAATACAAAGTGAAATATTGATCTTTGATCTTTGATCTTCTCAGTTCTATATACAAATTGAAACATTTAACTGCACATGTTCTTTGAAACAATATATGAACTAATTAAAATAAAACAAACTACAAACAACACTTGTAGCCTTGCAAGTCTCTAGAAGTATTAAGAAATAAAAAAAACACATTTTCTTTTTGGGAAAGATTTGAAATTCAAATCTGAAGCTGGTTGGATGTTGTGGGTTCAAAAATGATTTTTTTTTATTGTAAGTAACGAAAACATATGATTGGTTATAAATACTATAACACCCTCGAACTAACCCCAATTGCCATGTAAATAACACGTCATTAGTAACATAATATAATAATCCCTACACTATTCCCAACATAAACACGTGGAAACTCGATAATTTTAAAACATTATTTTACATAAGGAACTCACGGATATCCCTGAATATATCACAACTATCCGAAGTATATACAAACAATCCACAAAATATAACTACCTCTACACAGGGTAGCTAACAACTCCTCGAATAGATATAACAGCAAACCTACTTCGGTCCAGCAGGCCTACTAACGCTCCGATCACCTGCGATACACACATTTAAACACGGGGTCATCTAAATCTGGTGAGAATGCAAGTGTTAGTATACGCTTATAAAAGCTCGATAAAAGAAATAAACTCGATAATAAAAGGTTCAGCATTCTCTACTGAACAAGTATATGAGATCCCACACAGTAGCTCGAATAGGTACTCAGCCCGTGTGGACGAATCCACGTACCCAAATCCCTAGACCGCACAAAGCAGTCGTCAGGACTCAAAGGGAAGCGGGAGCGACCAGACCCCTGCCCAGCCGTGTGGTTTAGTAATCTTGAAAGCTCAAGTGTCTCAAATCTCATATTATAAAAACACAGTTCACAATAGCTCAATAATACATGCATGACAGTATCTAAATAAAAGCTCGTAATAAAACACATAATCATCTCATAAAATGCTCAATAAAAGGTCATGCAAGTATAATAAAAATAATCGTACAAGTATCTCAGAAAAGCATGCAAACTCACCTGCCCTGCTAGCTACACTACTCAGTCTCGGTTCTCTGCCCTTTCCCTACCCTATCAACACGAGACCCTGAAATCATAACACAACAACTCAATATCACAATCTCAACCCAACAACTTTATACACAATTCTCAACAACTCACGCAAGCCCAAATACCCGAATACACATCTTACAAGACCCAAAACCCTAACCTTAAACCCCAGCCGCATTGCGGATGCACTCTCCACATCGCGGTCGCGGTCGCGATGGACCCATTCCGGCCACGCTCACATAGCGATCCGCGCTAGGAGTCGAACCGCCAGCGATCATCTCAAGAACATCGCGGCCCGCGATCCAGGAATCGTGGCCGCGCTCACGGACGAACAGGTCCAGTGAGCTCTGTTTTCTTAACAGCAGGGGATTAAATCCCCAATTCGATTTTAACCCAACACAACACAATTATGTGAACTCGAATTTACCTAGAAACCTATCTAAACTCAAGTCAACCAATAGGTATTAATTAACAACATACAATCCACGAATTGGAGCTCAACTCACCTTCAACTTTGGAGCCAATTTGAAGGAAGAAGATGATGAAGATGATAACAGCTTGAAGCTTCAATCCAACCTCTCAATCTATGTTATGGTTGCTGGAATTCACAATCACACACTCACACTTTAAGCTCTGGTTAGAAATGAATCTGAGAAACAAAGGAATATAGTATATATATACGTTTTGGGTTAAACCCGGTCTGACACCCAATATCCGATCCCGTTATTACAAAATACAAATTTATATCCCCGGGTCCCAAATAATTAATTTAACCCATTGAAATAATTCCATGTACCTATCCCAAAAATGGGATGTTACAAGTCCTCCCTCCTTGTGAAGATTCTGCCCTCAGAATCTAGCTCGAAGCGAAGAGGTGAGGATAGCGGCTACGCATCTCTGACTTTGGCTCCCATGTGGCGCTGGTACCCTTATGGTGCTTCCACTGCACCAACACTAACGCCACCTCTTTGTTACGTGGCCTCTTCACTTTTCGATCTGTCACTGCCTCTAGCTGCTCAACATACTGAAGTCTATCATCAACCACAATCTCAGATAAAGGCACTCGCTGATCTTCACGGGCTAAGCACTTGCGAAGATGGCTATCATGAAACAGATTATGAACTCCCGATTGCTCTGGAGGCAAATTCAGGCGATAAGCCTGATCCCCGATCCTTTCGACAACCTCAAATGACCCAATATAGCACGGACCCAACTTACCCTGTCTCTAGAACCGGATAATCCCTTTCCAAGGTGAGACTTTTAGCATCACGGAGTCTCCGACCTGAAACTCTAACTCGGACATCCGGAGATCCGCGTAAAGTTCTCTATAAATCGCCTGTAGTACCCGGCCAGACCCAAGAAACTACGAACCTCTGACACAAATGTGGGTTGGCCCCAACTCATAATCGCCTCAATCTTCGCAGGATCTACCTTAACTCCCTCGCTCGTCACCACGTGCCCTAAGAACTTACACTTAGAATACTTGGCGTATACCCTCTCTCGCTGCAGGCTACTCAAAACCTCTCTCAAATGTTGGTCGTGCTCCTCGCTACTCCTCGAGTAGATCAGAATATCATCTATAAACACTATCACGAATCGGTCGAGCATCGGCCTACACACCCTATTCATTAGGTCCATTAACGCTGCTGGGGCGTTAGTCAGCCCGAACGGCATGACTAAAAACTCATAATGACCATATCTGGTCCTGAAGGCGGTCTTAGGCACATACACATCTCTGACCCGCAGCTGGTGATACCCCGAACGCTTATCAATCTTGGAGAAGTAGGTCGCCCCGTAAAGCTGATCGAAGAGGTCATCAATCCTCGGCAAGGGATAACGGTTCGTCACCGTTACCCTATTAAGCTCTCTATAATCAATACACATACGCATCGTCCCGTCCTTTTTCGTCACAAATGACACAGGAGCTCCCCACGGAGAAGAACTGGGGCGAATAAACCCACGATCTAAAAGATCCTGAAGTTGTGTCATCATCTCGCGCATCTCGGTAGGAGCTAATCGATACGGCGTACGCGCAATAGGAACGGACCCGGGAACTAGGTCGATCCTGAACTCAACCTGCCGGTCTGGCGGCAGACCCAGCAACTCGTCAACACGTCAGGGAAATCTCTAACTACTGGCACGTCGCTGACCTCCCTCTTCTCCTTCTTCGCATCCACCACATTAGCTAAATAGGTGGCACAGCCCTTCGCCACATTCCTCTGCGCCTGCGCCATCGACACTATACTCATCTCTCCCTTACGCCTCTCACCATACACAATCGCAGACTCGAAATCAGAAATAGGAATACGGATCATCTTCTTGGAACAGAAGATACCAACCTGGCGCGCTGTCAGCCAATCCATGCCTACGATCGCATCAAAACTACTAATATCCATAGGCATCATGTCTATGGAAAATCGGTGGCCGTCTATCTCTAGCATACAATCTCTATAAACCCGACTCACCAACACTGTACTACCATCCACTCGCTCAACAATAACAGGCACATATAACTCAGAAGAAGGCATGGAAGTGTAATCACAAAAAGATGCAGATACATAAGAACGATCAGACTCCGAGTCAAATAAAATAAACGCACGCAATCCATTAAGGATGAACGTACCAGAAACAACATCAGGCGACTCCCGCGCCTCCTCAGCCGAAGCCTGGAAAACTATGTCGCGAGCCCTCGGTGTTCCACCTCCCCAAGGCGCTGACGATGACCCCGAAGCCCCAGCCCCACCTGAGCTCGATCCCAGAAACTCCGCGCTCAAGTTCGAACAATCCCGAGACATGTGACCCGGCTTCCCGCACCGGAAGCAAAGAGACTCCTGAGAAGAACATGCCACAGCAGTGTGACCAAACTGGCCACAACGAAAACATCGGAGATGCTCGGGGGCGCACGGCCCTGCATCGTGATGATGACATCGCTGACAATCTCTGTCAACATCGACTGAACTCCCAACCCTACTCCCCGAATTTCAGGAGCCTCTGCCGCCACTACTCTGACCATGACTCTGGGACTGCCTCTGACTCTGTCCCTGCTCTCTCTGATCGCCCTGACTCTGCCCAGACTGCCTCCCATCTCGACCGTGATCCCTACGACCCTCGGAATTCTGTCTCTGCTGCTCAGAATAACCGCCCTGACGGCTCTCTCTATAAAATCTCGATGATCCTGAACCCTGCCCCTGACTCGGCTGCTCAATACGCTGTCTCTGGGGAGCCGACTACTCCATCACTGCGCAACATCCCCACAAACTCCCTAATATCCGGCCTCAAACCCTCAATAAACATGTTGACCTTTCGGTCCTCTGTGGCCACCTGATGTGGCGCAAACCGGTCTCGGTCATTAAAGGTATTAATATACTCCTGAATAGTCATAGATCCCTGCTGCAAATGGCTAAACTCTCTCTCCAACACCGGCCTCGTATCCTGCGGGCAATACTGTAACATGAACTCGATACGAAACTCCTCCCAGGTCATCAAATAGGCCTCGTCAACTCCTCGAGCACCAATAATTGAACTCCACCATCGCGACGCCCCAACCTTCAGCAGGTAGGAAGCATAACTTACTCGGTCAATGCAGTCCACATGGGCAATACGGAATGCCACCTCGATCTCTCTCAACCAATCAAGTGCCTTCAAGGCACTAACCCCACCAGAAAACTCGGAAGGACGACCCGTCATGAAGTCCATAAAGGACCCTCGCGATGGCTGGCTAGACGAAGCACCAGCCCCCGAACTCTGGCCTCCCACGGGCGGAGGCACCGCACCCCGACCCCGTCCCGCTCCCTGAACCGGAAAACGCTCATCTAAGATCTGGCCTATCACAGAATACAGGTCAGACCAACGCACAGGCTCGTCATCCCTATGGTCATCACCCTGATGCTCGCTGCCCTGACAGTCCATAATCACGTGCACAATAAAATAATAGGATGAATTAACTATACAAAACTCTACACACTACTCGTTTATCACCTAGTGATCTACTTCGGATTACAATCCAAGGATCTAGACTCCGTGGTTTAAGCTTAAGCATCTACTAGATACTTAATCGCTTAAACCTAGGCTCTAATACCAAGCTTGTAACACCCTCGAACTAACCCCAATTTCCACGTAAATAACACGTCATCAGTAACATAATATAATAATCCCTACACTATTCAAACATAAACACGTGGAAACTCGATAATTTTAAAACATTATTGTACATAAGGAACTCACGGATATCCCTGAATATATCACAACCATCCGAAGTATATATAAACAGTCCACAAAATATAACTACCTCTACACAGGGCAGCTAAGAACTCCTCGAATAGATATAACAGCAAACCTACTTCGGTCCAGCAGGCCTACTAAGACTCCGATCACCTGAGATACACACATTTAAACACGGGGTCAGCTAAAGTTGGTGAGAATGCATGTGTTAGTGTACGATTATAAAAGCTCGATAAAAGAAATAAACTCGATAATAAAAGGTTTAACATTCTCTACTAAGCAAGTATATGAGAACTGTTGGTACACCCTGTGTGACGATAGCAGTCTAAGTTGTGTTAGCATTTTGTCTAAGTGATATTACAAGGTATTGAATATTAACTAGTGTTTGATATATGTGATTTTGTGTGTTTGATATTTATTGATTGTATGTTTGAACTTGATGTAATGTATTACAAAAAGTTCAAACATAAAGCCTAAAGATTAATTCAAACATAAGTTAAAACATATATTCAAATAGAAGTTTAACATGTGAAATTCGAATTTAGTGTATATTCGAATTTAGCATAGAAGGTAAATTCGAATTTGTCATGTGGACAAATTCGAATGGGCCTGGTTCGAGTTTGTCCCATGACAAACTCGAATGGGTCTCTATAATTAGGGATTAACTCGAATGATTAGCAACCTTTTGCAGAATTCCGTGTGTGATTAGCAGAAGGCGATCTCGAGTTTATCAGCAATCTGTGTGTGTTTTCGGAGAGAATCATCGCGTAGGTTCGTTCGTAGTCGTTCGTACAACGCCGTGGTAGTCTCCGTGTTCCGTGAGTGTGATATATCCGTCAAGCCGCTAACGAGGATTCCGCACTCGTTAGTGTGTGTCGCGTCTAGATAGATTTGTAGTTGCAAGACCTTACAAGTGGTATCAGAGCCTACGGGGTGTTCTTCGTGTTCATAAGATACATCCTAGGTTTCTTGACGCTTTTGGACGGTGAATATCACGTATTTTTGAGATTTTCGAGCTTATCAAATTGGATTCCGGGAAATACATTGTTGTAGTTCACGTTTTTGATCAAAATCAATATTTCTACTTGTAAAAATATTGATTTAATCTGAAAAACTTGAAAAACTCGAAGTATTAGCTGTTTTTCGAATTTGCGGCCGCTCGAATTTGTTAAGGATAAATTAAGGTTTGATCATTTTCCAGTTTAACCAAAATTCGATCCTTTCGAGTTTCCTTAAAAGTTTGTTTCGAAATTGGCCATTTCGACTTTGCTTTGGATTTCGACTTTACTCTAAAGTCGAATAAAGGACATTCGATTTTAGTTGGTTTCGAATTTAAGTGGTGTTTCGAATTTAGTGACCTTCGATTTTGTCATCAATTTCGAACTTAGTTGGATTTAAGAACTTAATTCGAATTTAATCCCAAACAGATTTAAATTTAATTAGATTTGAATTTATCTAAATTCGAAAGAATTAATTTAAATTAATTTCGAATTAAATTAGTTAAGTTTAAATTCAATTATATTTGAAATAATGACAAGTCTACAGAGGTTTATGGAGATGGATCACGAGGTTGGAAAGGCAAATACTCCGCCAAAGTTGATGAAACTTGAAGATTATTACTGGTGGAAGGATCGGTTTGCCGACTTCGCGCGATTTAATGATATGCGCATGTGGATTTGTATCGACGAGGGATACATTCCACCTACAGCTGAGGTCGAAGGACGACAAAAGGTTGTTCCTTATTCTAAGATGAAGGATGACGATAAAAAGTTGTATGAAGCAGAAAACCGTGCATACGCTATCATTAGAATGGCGTTACCTCAGGACATACTGCACACCTTCCGTAATCAGAAGACAGCAAAAGAGCTGTGGGATGCGTTGGAAAAACGGTGTGAGGATAACCCAAGGGTTAGAAGGAAACGAATGGAAATGCTCAAGCAGCAGTTTGCTATCTTCAAAGAATTGAAGAATGAAAAGCTGGATGAGACTATCGCACGTTTCTATCATCTACTAACTGAGTTAGACAGTCATGACATTGAGTATAGAGAAACTGAGAAGAATAACAAGCTTCTGGATGCTTTACCGGCCAAATGGGAGATGTATGTGGCCTTAATTAAGCATGATGAAGACAAATACTATACTCTGACTCTAGAGAATGTTATGGGAACGCTGAGGGCATATCATTTCGAGTTGCTGAAGAAGGAAACAGATTTTGATCAAGTTCAAGATCCTGCAATGTACTTCGGTAAATCAAAACCTTCAGTGGCAGCTGAATTGAAGATAACTACAGCTTTCTTCTCCGGAGAAACGTCGTCACCGGATGAGACAGAAGACTCATAGAGTAGGGCTTTCTTAGGGTTTGCTAGACCAGAAGAAAAGCAGCATCAGGCTACTCCGGCATCTACTTCTCAAGGATATTCTAAGATGCCTATGAGTGCAAAATCGGCTGAAGACCATCTGAATCTGTTAGCCTCATTCGTGGCCGCTTACGGCAATTGCGTTCAAGGCAAAATCAACGATCCTGCGCTTTGGGATGAAGATTACGATCAGGTAGACCCTCATGATCTTGAAGAGATGGATTTGCAATGGCAACTGGCCATGGTAACTCAGAGAGTTAAGAGGTTCATCAAAAGAACGGGAAGAAATCTGAATGTTAGTAACAACAAGATTGGATTCGATAAGTCCAAGGTTAAATGTTACAACTGTCAGGGGTTAGGACACTTCGCTAGAGAGTGTCAGATACCGAAGATAGAGAATTACCAGTGACAGTATCATAATCAGGGACAGTATCAGAACCAATCACAAGGGCGATATCTTCCGAGTAGTTCTACCAGTCAAGCGAATATAGCCGGTTTGTTATCTAATGTCACATCAGACAGACAGCTAGACGGCACTTATGACTGGAGCACACATCCAGAGTCGAATGCTAGAGCCTTTATGGCTGAAGTGACTGAGACTAGAAGTGAAGGGGCAGAGCAAATCACAGGGGACAGCAGTCAGAATGAAAGCAGTCCGATGTGGGTAGAGAAGTCAGATGATCAGACAATTCTGGAGTTTGCCGCTAAGATGGCCAACGTAGAATCAGATCATACAAAAGTAAGTCTGAATTTTCTCTTTTCCATGAGTTGTGTGTTTTATGTGCTACATCTAACGATAGGTTAAATTTAGTACTGGAATCACATCAAACCATATCTGCTCAAAATGATTTGTTAAAAACAGATAATGCTAGCCTAGTAGATATAAAGCGAGATCTTAGGGATAAGCTTAAGGCTGATGCACAGGATGTTATAGTTCTAAAGGACAAACTGAGCGAACAGTGTGTTAGGTTAGAACTCATGTATGAACATGTGGAGGCATTAACCAAGGAGCTAAAAACCAAAGACATAGAGCTAGCTGAGTCTAAGGTAAAGGTTGCTGAGGTCAATAGTAAACTTGAAAAGTTTAGGAACTCATCTCTTAACCTAGGGAAAATTTTAGATGCACTGCGTCAATCTAAAAGGCCTGTAGGTCTAGGATATCATGAGAGTCCTCCACCTTTCAATGACAATTATGTACCTCAACCTCAGGAGAAAACTGAGAAATCAGTTGACTCAGAGGAATTACCGGAACCAGTGTCTGAAACTGTAAAGGAAAATGAAACTAAGGTAACTGATAATAATTTCAAGATCAAGAAAGTTAAATTTGTGCCATCCTCTAGTGATAAACCAGTAGGACACCACAAAATTTGTGACTTTAATGATCAAGATGATGAACCAGTCGCTATAGTTGAACCAAAAGAGCCAGACACTAGTGAGACACCGAAATCAAAGGGCACACACAAAAAGTCAATTGATAAAATGTCTTGCTTTAGATGTTACGAAAGGGGGCACGTTGCTTCTAGCTGCCCATATAGGAAGGTAGATAATACACCTAAGACAGGAAAGCCAGAACAACTTAAGCCTTCTCCAAGTGTTGCAAGCACTAGTAGTTCTCAGAATACCGAGAAAACTGTGCAACCTGCACCAAAATCTGCTGTGAAACAAATACCGGTGTCAGGTCGACCAAAAGAAGTGATTAGGATTAATTCACAAAATCGAGTCGTTAATCAATCTAGGTCAGGACCGCAACAGAATTATAGGAGTACCACACCTAGCAGAGCTTACACTCCGGTTAGGTCACATACCCCTATTAGACATCAAACACCAGGTAGAGCTCAGGGATATCAATCGGAATTGCCACATAATCGTAATTATTCAAGAGCTCCATAGCAAAGGCCTACACAAAGGCAAAGAGTAAACTTAAATCACTCGGCACCACAACAGACTCCAGTTCAAAGACCCAAGTCACCTGAAAGGAGAGATGGGTATTTGAAAGAGTTTAAGTATGTGGACGAGAATGGTATTACCAAATGAGTTATGTCTTGGGTTCCCTGTGATAACTAACCTATTTTCTTTCATGTGCAGGAGATAACTACAGGTCCAAACAACAAATGGTTCGTCGACAGTGGTTGCTCCAGGCACATGACAGGGGAGAGAAGTCTACTTGCAGACTTCAAGGGAGGGAATCGGGGTTTTGTATCATTCGCTGGAAATAAAGGAGGAAATATCACCTGTACTGGAGTGGTCACTAATGGGACGATCAAGTTGGATCAAGTTTATCACGTTGATAAACTGGTTCACAATCTCATTAGTGTATCTCAAATCTGTGATAAAAAGAATTCCGTGCTGTTCACTGATACTGAGGCGTTAGTGCTAAAACCAGGGTTCAAAGTACCTGTCGAGTGGATTCTGATGAGGGCTCCAAGAAAGAATGACCTGTACATGCTCGACATGAACAAGCCGGAATCTTCAATGGGACCAATTTGTTTGTTATCTAAAGCTTCAGAGACTGAGTCGGTTTTATGGCACAGACGCATGGCACACTTGCACCTGAGAAAGATGAACTACATTACGAAAAATGGATTGGTGCATGTTGGTACATCCTGTGTGACGATAGCAGTCTAAGTGATCCTACATTGTGATTTTAGCAAGTGTGTGTTATATATGTTTATATATGGTTGATATTTATTAGTGTTTGTATGTTTGAACTTGATGTAACGTATTACAAGAAGTTCAAACATAAAGTACAAAGATAAAATCAATCATAAGTAATAACATAAGTTTCAACACTTAGTTGTTTATGTAAAAGGCTAGATTCGAATCATACAAGGCTTGGCATTCGAACCTGTGATAGATTCGAATGTAGCCTAGATTCGAAGAGCCCAGATTCGAGAGTGTCTTTGTGGACAGACTCGAATGGGCCTTAGGCCAGATTCGAGTTTGGCCCACATCAGACTCGAATCAGGGTCTATAATTAGGGATAGACTCGAGATATTATCAGACTTTTTGCAGAATTCGTGAGGGATTAAGCATAAAGCGATCTCGAGTTTATCAGCTTGTTGCGTGTTCTTTCGGAGAGAATCAGTTCGTAGGATCGTTCGTGTGTCGTTCGTTCAGCCTCTGATAGTCTCCGTGTTTCGTAGTTGAGAGTTGTTTCCGTCTACTCGTTAACGAGGATTCCGCACTCATTGACGGCTCCGCGTCTAGATAGATCTCGTAGTGGTATACCTTACAGTGCAAGGTGTTCCGATGAAGAGTTTTCAGTTCGAGGATAAGTGTCTACCGTGCAAGATGGGAAAACAACACAAGAAGGCACACAAGTCCAAGACTCAGAACTCCATCGCTGCCACATTCGATTTGTTGCATATGGACCTCTTGGACCAATCAACAAAAGGAGTGTAGGTGGTAGTTGGTACTGTTTAGTTATTACTGACGATTACTCACGTTTTTCTTGGGTTTTCTTTCTAGGTACAAAGGACGAGACGGCTGCCAAGCTCATCGGGTTCTTAGACCAAGTGGAGAATTCTTATGGAACGAGGGTTAAACGCATTCGTAGTGATAACGGAACAGAGTCTAAAAACACAGTAATTGGTGTATATTGCCTATCAAAGGGCATAATGCATCAATTTTAGTGCACCTTATGAGCCACAACAAAATGGGGTCGCCGAACGGAAAAACAAGACATTGATTGAGGCAGCAAGGACCATGCTATCGGATTCAAAGCTTCCTACCATGTTTTGGGGGGAGGCAGTGAATACCGCATGCCATGTTTTAAACAGGGTCCTTAATGTCAAATCTTTGAACAAAACCTGTTATGAAATTTTGAATAAAAGGCCACCTAATTTAACTGGCTTCGAACCTTTTGGGGTACCATGTACTTTAATGAGAACAAAAACATCAACCTAAGTTTGGTGAAAAGGCCGACGAAGGATACTTCCTAGGTTATATGCCGAACTCACCAAACAAACGGGTTTTTAACAAATCTAATGGTACAGTAGAAATTGTGTATAACATAGAAGTCACAAGTTATACACATGAACCCCAAACTGGTCCGGAATGGATATTTGATTTTGACAAATTGTTTGAATCATTTAACATTCCTTTGAATGAAAATGCAGGTACTATCGAAAAGGATATGTCGTCATTAAATCTGAATGACGAGGGCCATAGCTTTCTGAGGACCACTTTTCAATCAACATCTGAGCCTACTTCAACTGAAGATAAATCTCCAGAAGTTACTGATTCTGAAGCGCCTACAAACGAAAATCAGACGACAAATTCTAACTCTGAGGAAAATGTCCACGAGGAAGAAAATGTGGAGTCTGAAGTCGTTCCCCCGTTAGGAGAGATAGGATCTAATTTGGAAGATAATCTGAGAGTTGACGAGATAGAGACATCTAGGATCAACAAGAACCATCCTATAGAAAGCATCATAGGAAATCCCAATGCGGGTGTGAGGACTAGGAGTAGTTTAAATAACAACACAGTGTTGTTGTCGATGATAAATGACTCCGAGGCCTTTCATACCTGCCTCTATTCATGTTTCATCTCGCAAGTAGATCCGAAAAATGTGCAAATGGCACTAAAAGATAACTCTTGGGTTGAAGCGATGCAGGAAGAACTGTCACAATTTAGGAAACTAGAAGTGTGGGAGTTAGTTCCATTACCTCGAGGAGAAATAGCAATAGGAACCAAATGGGTTTTTAAGTGCAAAAGAGACGATCGGGGTATAGTCACTCGCAACAAAGCAAGGTTAGTTGTAAAGGGTTTCAACCAAGAGGAGGGAATCAATTACAATGAGGTGTTCGCGCTAGTAGCAAGGTTGGAAGCAATTCGTTTGTTTCTGGCTTTTGCTTCCTTCAAGGGTTTTAAGGTTTATCAGCTAGACGTTAAGAGTGCTTTCCTTTATGGGCAAGTGAAGGAACTGGTGTATGTGGAACAGCCGCCCGGGTTTACAGATCCGAAATATCCAGACAGAGTATATCGATTAGATAAGGCTCTGTATGGATTGCATCAAGCACCAAGGGCGTGGTACGAGACTCTGTCCAACCATCTTTTAGAAAATGGTTTTGAAAGAGGAAGGATAGACAGTACGTTGTTCGTGAAGCGAAAAGGAGAACATTTCATCTTGGTACAAGTGTACGTAGATGATATTATTTTTGGATCATCAGACGAGCAAATGTGCACTGACTTTGAAAAGGTGATGAAGTCAAAGTTTGAGATGAGTGCAATGGGTGAGTTAAATTTCTTTATGGGGTTGCAAGTCGATCAGAGGAAGGAGGAGATGTTCATTCATCAGTCGAAGTATGTCTATGACATTTTAGAGCGCTTCACGATGGAAGGAACCAAGCTGACAGCTCACTTCAGCACGCCGATTCAAGTGAATCACAATCTCGGACCGGGTCTGAAAGTGATACCGATGTGGATCCGACGTTATATCGTGCCATGATTGGGTCACTTATGTATTTAACGGCTTCTAGACCTGATATTATGTTTTCTGTTTGTATTTGTGCTAGGTTTCAAGCTAATCCGAAAGAGATGCACATGAAAGCTGTGAAGCGGATTCTACGATACCTCAAGTCGAAACCGAAGCTGGGACTTTGGTATCACGCGGAGGGCGATCTGGAATTGGAGGCGTTCACGGATTCAGACTACGGAGGATGCAGCTTGACGCGCAAGTCAACAACTGGAGGTTGTCAGTTCCTAGGAGGGAGACTCGTTTCCTGGCAATGCAAGAAACAGACTTCGGTAGCCGTGTCAACGTGCGAGGCCGAATATGTTGCTGCTGGTAGTTGCTGTTCACAGGTTCTGTGGATACAACAACAATTGCGGGATTACGGTTTGACTTACACTCATACTCCTATTAGGATAGATAACCAGTCAACAATTGCTATAACTAATAATCCAGTTAAACATAATAAAACCAAGCACATAGACATAAGACATCATTTTATACGTGATTGTGCTGAAAAGAACTTAATCAAGCTGGTAAAAGTGGCAACGGATGATAATAATGCTGATTTATTTACCAAAGCTTTTGATAAGTCACGTTTTGAGTATTTGATTCAACTAAATGGAATGCGTAATCCAGAGTGAATTGACCTTAATAGAGTTTTATTTCTTTTTATAGTAGTAGTCTTTCTTTCTTTTTATAGTAAGTTTAGTAACTTAGGATAGTTTCATTTTATAGTAAGTTAGTAGGTTATATTATTTTCTTGCTATTACTTACGAAAAACAAAAAAAAAAGAGAGAAAACCATACAAAAAATTTAAAAAAAAAAGAATATCAGAAAAAGAGTTAAGTCTTAGATGCATAGGTTCAAAGTGACGAAAATTAGCACAGTTAATACAAGCTCTAAGTGTTTAGCTTTCACACATAATGCACCTAAAAATCTAAGTGTTATACATTATCCATTCTGATATGTTGGTAGGCATAATACATATAGGGAGTCTCAAGGCTAATAAAATATTCAAGAAAAAGTCAAACGTGTCACTAACTTAGATGTATGACTAATTGGTCTTAATTTTTTATGTTAGAGACATATAGACAATGATTCTAAATGAGGTATGCAAACTTTCTGGGGATGTATAGCAACATCAGATACATCTTAAAGAAATGGAAAGAATAGAAAAATCATACTGAGTTAAGAGTCAGAACAAGTAACTCTGTTGTACGTAAGTACAGACCTGTTGCCTCTGGTTTGACTAGAGATAGCAAGATAAGTCGCTTTGTTGTACGTCGGTACAGACCTGTCACCGCTGTCTTGCTAGCTTTAAAAATAAACCTTAAGACAAACTAAGACACTTTGTTGTATGTAAATACAGACCTGTGTCCGATGTTTGCCTTTTAAAGAAAGTTTGCAATACCAAAAAGTTATAATCATTGTATGTATGCCTTGATCATAAAAGTATGTCTATGTATGAGTCACGTAAGGTAATTTCTTGATAAATAAAAAGGCCAAGGCATATTCCGAAGTGTAACATGTTTAAAGGGAAAATAATACCAACAATCGGCTAGAAATGTATGTCACGGCAAACAATCAAAGGAATCAAAAATTCCTAAGTGTGAAAGTTTGAATACTGAAAGTGCGTATTTGACACCGCTATCTGATTGAAACTTTATTTGGCTATACTCGTCAAAAATATTCGGTTAAGTGTTTGGTATAGGTTGTAAATTTTAAAATAATGTAGATTAGTTTAAAGTTTAATTTTTGTTCACAATTCTAACTTTAATTTAATTTATTTTTATTTTTTACTTCATTTTTAATTTTATTTTTACTTAGGAAAAAGGTCAAAATTTACTGAGGGTGCATTCCTAGTTGAATAAAATAAACACTGCGTGAAAATCTTGTGCTTAGGGTAAAAGATTTGGCATAGTTTATTCCGTTACACGAAAAAGTTGTAAAAGTTGAATTTATTTCAAAGATTTTCAATATTTTCAATATTTTCAAGTTCAAATACGACTTTAAGGTAAAATCGAAATGACATGCATGTTCGAATTTGGCAGCCTTCGAGTTTGGCATTAAATTTGAAAGATGTCACAAACTCGAAGGTGGTTGGTATAAATAGGTCAACAGTGACAAGTCATTATCACCTACCTTCGATTTTGAGCCTTTCGAGTTTGTTGTGAGCGATTTCGACTTTGTGTCTTCGAGTTTGCCGTATTCGAGTTTCCTACTATTTGTCGAGTTTTTGTTCATTTGTGTTCGAGACTACTAACAAATCTAGGTATAATCAACAGTATTGTACAAGATTTAGGTGGTTTTAGACTCCATTTGAGCCAAAATTAACGGATGTTGAGGTTTTAATGGTAGAAAGTTTGTATTTCAAAATAACAAACTTTGAACCGGTGAAACATCAAATTTATTACAAATATCTTTGATTAGAACCTATTAGGACTAATGGATGTAATTTTCTAAGTCTAAATTGGTTAAAATCTTGGATTTTTGTTGTCACTCAAACCGACATGTTCGAATTTGATCATGGTCTCGAATTTGATCGTGGCTTCGAGTTTGTCATTAAACTCGAAGCAGCCAATAAATTCGAAACTATGGTTGTTTCGAACTTGTCATTCGAGTTTACCATTATATTCAAATTATTTGCTTAAAATTAAAATCAAACTTGTAGAAATTCATATGTGTTGGATTTTGTACTTACACAAGTTCAAAATAAAACAAATTTGAATTTAAACAAGCATATGTTTATATGGATAATTCTAATATTTTATATACTTTATTGTGCAGATATGGCAGATAGAGTTTTTGTTCCAAAGCATAATATGGTCATTTCTCCGGAGCATGAGATACCTGAGGCTCAAGCATACCGCCAAATGGTGGATTTTTTGGTCGGTTCAAGGATTTCGTATGCTCTGTCGCATAACATTCAGATCGTAATCCCATATGTTAGAGAATTTTGGAATCATTTACAAGTTGATTGTACTGTTATTCCAACGGTATTAAGGACGAGGATTGCTAGACACCCTCTAGTGTTTTCAGCTAACGTATTGCGCAGAGTGTTGCACCTAGGCTCTCCAGAGCAAGAAAATGGGCCGATTGACTTTCCGTTAGCAATCATGCAAGCTGCATTTATCAGAATGAGATATAGTTTGGATGTGACTAAGTCCTCATACATGAAGAGTGGGCTGATATGACAATGGCGATATCTAGCACACGTCTTTATGGTGTGTTTTGCTGCCAAGAAAGCAGGATTCGATTATATCGTATCGAAGATTCAGTCAGGGATGATAGCGCTGGTGTACAATCAGAAATTCAGCTACTCAGAAATGTTCTTTGCGGAGTTTGTCCAGCAGATAACAGCTCCCGCACGAGAAAGATTTTTGTTATATCCGAGATTTGTGATGATGCTGATAAGACATTTCCTGCCGAACCTGCCGCAGCTGAATGATATTCAAAGCGTTGCTGTCATTGATAAAAGAATTTTCGCAGACTGCCAAGCACATAGAGGTGCTCTGGCTAGGCCAGTGGAGGCACCACTTTTTGGTGCGGTGGTCAATCCAGATTTCCAAGTCGGTGAAGGTGCCAATTGGGCAAGGGAAATTCAATTTCCACAGCAGCCGCAACAGCCAAGGCCTCAGCAACAAAGGAGGAGGCAACGACCATCAGCGAGACAAACTCAGGCAGCTAGGCCTTCAACAAGTCAAATGCAGGAGCCAGAGGAAGCTGGTCCTTCTTGTGTAGCACCTGTCTCTTATCCGAGGGTCGAAACGTTGGAAGAGATTTGGGCATCTGGACCGCATGCCAATGAGGAAATTACTGTTGAGCTCGTTGGAAATATTCTAGAACCTCCAACTGGGGAAGTTGACATTTTTAAGCAGATAGATGAGTATCAACCTGAGGCAGTAGGTGAAGCCGATTCAACTTCAGAATCTCAGTCAGAAGAAGCAGAAGAAATAGAAGTTGAGGCCCCAAACACAGTGACAGAAGATCCGTCTATTCACATAGGCACATATGGATCGAGGTTAGTGGTGGTTGATGAAGAAGCTAGAAGGAGAAGAGATTCGAGGGAGTCAGATGACTCAGATTTTGAGGAAGAAGAAATTATTCCTTTGGTGCCTAGGCATAGGGCCAAAAGGCACCGTTTTATGCAGGGAGCTTCATCAGCCTCTGCTTCTGAGCCAGAAATGCCTACCGCTCAGCCATCAGAACCCCTAACCATTCCGCCACCACCACCACCACCTGTTCAAGCATCCATTCCCTCACCAATCATCCCAACTCCCATCCAATCAATTCCATCCACTTCATCAACCTTCACAGATAATCAAAGGTTTTCTGAGCTTAGGAGCAAGGTTGACTTCCAACAAGTCCAAATCTTTCAGTTAACGAAAGCAATCGGTGAAATACAGGCACATAATGCAACTGTTGACAAGGAGAATGCCGAGTTAAAGAAATCTGTTGGAAATATGGAAGAAGAAACTCTTGAGCTTAAAACTTTTGTTGCAGATCAAGCTGCAGAAATCAGAACAATGAGGTCCCTTATTGAGCAGCTAATGAAAAATCTAAAAGCTCAGGGGGAGACAAGTTGTAGAGATGCTGAGGAGCAGCGAAGGGAAGGTGATGATGATGGCAATGATCCCAATGCACATGAACAGAATGAGCCAGTAGATTTTCCTGCTGCTTTATATGCTGAAACTCAGGGGGAGCCTAGTCAAAGTGGAGCTGAAGGTCAGGCTGGTTCCTCAAAGACTTATGAAAGCGAAATGATAGACGCCTTGAGAGACATTGAGGATGAAGTTATGGATTTTGATTTTGAAGAAGAGATAGAAGAGTTGGAAGAAGAAGAATTTGTACCGGAGGATGTAGTAGATTGGAGATCTGACGATGAAGTGATAGAAGACGAGGACGATAATGTCAACAAAGTGATTATCAATTCACAGCCTATCACGGAGTTATATGTGCGAGATAATCACAATGTGATTGATATAGATGAGATCAAGATAGCCTCGGTCGAAGACTCTGAACTTGAAGAAGCAGAAAAGGAGCCTTCCCAGGGCTGATTTAATGAATCTGTGGTTCAAGAAGGAAGAAAAGAAAGAAAAGCCGAAGATGAAGAAGAAGATGAGAATTCCTGGGGTAGAAAGTCTTTCAGGAGGTATTATCAGCTGGTTCTTTGACAGAGAACTGCAGCTTTTCATTCTGAAGAGGAGAGATGGACTCCAGTACCTGAGGCGTACGCTTAAAGTATTTAATACATTGCCGAAGGTAGAAGTGAAGGAGTTAGCATGGAAAGAATTGATCAATATCGGTGAGGACCCATATGCTGAGGTTATAGCCAAGATAATAAGAAAAGAGGGCCGTTCTGGAAAGTTTGAAAGACTTAATCCGAGATCAGGAAAAAGAATAGAGGATGAATCAAGGATAGATCCTCATACGGGAAGGCCTTGGGCCAGAATGGTTTATAAACCCGACAAGTGTTTGAAAAGGGTGCCTATGAAATCGATGCCACAGAATGTTTTGAGTAACATGAAATGGTGGTATGTCGATAATGATATAGCCGAAGCAGTCATGGAGGATACACAGGACAAAGTTATTTTGAGAGTGTATGATCCACTGCATTTAATAAACCTATCGAAGGACGATCTGAAGAAGCTACATGATCAGCATATCTTCTTTCATGAAGGATGGAGATCTGAAGCCAGAAAGTTCCAGAAGATAGTTAGAGTATGTATAGATGCAGGTATATATGCAGGGAGTAGTATATATGGTCCAGGTACTTAACCAAAATGTAAATAGTTAGAAGCTATCGTCAAGGGGGAGTCTGTTGGTACAACCTGTGTGACGATAGCAGTCTAAGTTGTGTTAGCATTTTGTCTAAGTGATATTACAAGGTATTGAATATTAACTAGTGTTTGATATATGTGATTTTGTGTGTTTGATATTTATTGATTGTATGTTTGAACTTGATGTAATGTATTACAAGAAGTTCAAACATAAAGTCCAAAGATTAATTCAAACATAAGTTAAAACATATATTCAAATAGAAGTTTGACATATGAAATTCGAATTTAGTGTATATTCGAATTTAGCATAGAAGGTAAATTCGAATTTGTCATGTGGACAAATTCGAATGGGCCATGGGCCTGCCATGACAAACTCGAACGGGTCTCTATAATTAGGGATTAACTCGAATGATTAGCAGACTTTTGCAGAATTCCGTGTGTGATTAGCAGAAGGCGATCTCGAGTTTATCAGCAATCTGTGTGTGTTTTCGGAGAGAATCGTCGCGTAGGTTCGTTCGTACAACGCCGTGGTAGTCTCCGTGTTCCGTGAGTGTGATATAGCCGTCAAGCCGCTAACGAGGATTCCGCACTCGTTGGTGTGTGTCGCGTCTAGATAGATCTGTAGTTGCAAGACCTTACAAGAACCCACAAAGTAGCTCGAATAGATACTCAGCCCGTGTGGACGAATCCACGTACCCAAATCCCTAGACCGCACAAAGCAATCGTCGGGACTCAAAGGGAATCGGGAGCGACCCGACCCCTGCCCAGCCGTACGGTTTAGTAATCTCGAAAGCTCAAGTGTCTCAAATCCCAAATTATAAAAACACAGTTCACAATAGCTCAATATTACATGCATGACAGTATCTCAATAAAAGCTCGTAATAAAACACATAATCATCTCATAAAAAGCTCTGTAAAAGGTCATGCAAGTATAATAAAATAATCTTACAAGTGTCTCAGAAAAGCATGCAAACTCACCTGCCCTGCTAGCTACACTACTCAGTCTCGGTTCCCTGCCCTTTCCCTACCCTATCAACACGAGACCCTGAAATCACAACACAACAACTCAATATCACAATCTCAACCCAACAACTCTATACACAATTCTCAACAACTCACGCAAGCCCAAATACCCGAATACACGTCCTACAAGACCTAAAACCCTAACCCTAAACCCCAGTCGCATCACGGACGCACTCGCCGCATCGCGGCCGCACTGATCCCATCGCGATCGCGGTCGCGATGACCCCATCCCGGCCGCGCTCACATCGTGATCTGCGCTCGGACTCGAACCGCCAGCGGTCATCTCAAGAATATCGCAGCCCGCGATCCAAGGATCGCGGCCGCGCTCACGGACGAACAGGCCCAGTGAGCTATGTTTTCTTAACAGCAGGGGATTAAATCCCCAATTCGATTTTAACCAACACAACACAATTATGTGAACTCGAATTTACCCAGAAACATATCTAAACTCAATTCAACCAATAGGTACTAATTAACAACATACAATCCACGAATTGGAGCTCAACTCACCTTCAACTTTGGAGCCAATTTGAAGGAAGAAGATGATGAAGATGATAACAGCTTGAAGCTTCAATCCAGCCTCTCAATCTCTGTTATGTTTGCTGTAATTCACAATCACACACTCACACTTTAAGCTCTGGTTTGAAATGAATTTGAGAAGCAAAGGAATAGAGTATATATACGTTTTGGGTTAAACCCGGTCCGACACCCAATATCCGATCCCGTTATTACAAAATACAAATTTATATCCCCGGGTCCCAAATAATTAATTTAACCCAATGAAATAATTTCACGTACCTATCCCAAATGGGATGTTACAAATACCATATACATATACATATATATAATTGATTTATTCATAAAACCTAACAACACAACAATATTCTTTCTGGTATAAATATTTTCTTCATTCGTGTGATGCTTTACGGAGTAAATTAGAGGTTACCTTTCATTGTGTACATTTCTGCTTATGGATGTTGGGGTATGAAAACTTCATTAGTTGGTTGATTCGTAGATGTGATTCATGTTGATTTCTGCTGTAAATTTTTTAAATCTTGTAATGCAATTTTTTTTATGATGACGTAGGTGAAACCAATGACTATATATAGCAATCGAATGAAATTCATATTCATAATTATTTTTTTCCTGCATATTATATCTCAACGTTTGTTATATTTAACAGATGATGATATATTCTTTAATGTAATTTTCAGGTTAGAAATTATTTAAAGAAGGGACAATGTGCCGTAATGGAAATCTTTATTTCTCATGTTTGAAATTTTTTCAACCTTTTCAGTTGTGATAATAACCAGCTTTTTTCTGCATATTGTTATGTATCCAGATTTTTCTGCATATTTCTATCTAGATTATTCTGCATATTGTTTATATCAAAGATGAACACGTCAGTTTTCAATTTTTATGTTATTGTTTATATGTATCTGATTTTATAATATTTAATTACTGAGATAAACCTTTAAATCCAAAATTAACAAATATTAATTTCATGTATTATGTTTATCGGATACATATTAAAATTTTTCTAAGTTATTGTGCATCGTACAAATATTAAAATGCTAATTGTGTTCAGTAGGAAACACAAACATCACTGTTTATGAAAAATTTTATATTTTATTGATATAAACCTTTAAAAATATGTGACATAACATATGTTTAATTTTTAGTATCTATAAACCTTTAAATTATAACATCACTGTTTTTTCAGCATTTTAAATAGATACTGCATATATCACTGTTTTTTTTTGTTCTGATATATCACTATTTTTTTTGTTTTGAATAACCTGATTTTTTTTCTGTTTTGAATTTCCTATATCCAGAAATACATGGAGGATTTTTGAATTTATGAAGGATTTTTTTCAGCCTTTTTTATCTGAATTATAACCACTCATATTGTGCCAAATCAGCCTTAATTTTCTGAATTATAGCCACTCATATTGTGCCAAATCAGCCATAAATTTCTGAATTTCAACCAATAATATTGTGCCACATGAGGAGTTTCTTGCTTTTTTCTGGTTTGGTGTTTTTTTTTTAACTTTCTGTAATGTTCTTCTTTTGTCTCCAATGTTGGTTCGCATTTTGTTGTCTTGGGCATAGGTTATTTTTCTTGGCTCTGCCGGTTTTCTTGCTCTAATAATCTCACCCTTACTAAAAAAATTCTTATGTGAATGTGTGGCTCGTTTGTTATATTATATGGAAGAATATGTTTCCTGTCATTAGGATTTCTAATATTGTTCCCCTATGTAATTTGGCAGACATACTCTGCTGGCTTGTGCTTGTCAAATTGGTTGGACTTCTTCACGATAGTGAGTTTAGATTCTAACTTAAGTCCGTCTTTGGCAATGTTAACCCCTGGTATGGTTTGTTGCGGAACTTATTAGGTCAATTTGGGAGGTTGGGATGGTAAAATGTTAACACATGGTATGGTTTTACGTTCTGTTGACAGACAAAATAAATATGTGGGGTAAAATGTTAACACATAGTATTGATAGCTAGATGTTATTGCATTTTAATCACTTCTTAAAATTACTTTGTTATTCTTGGGGTTTTGTCTGATAATATGATATTATACATTCATCCATATAATATGCAGGGCTTTGACACTAGATTAATCCAATGGGAAAGAAAAAAATGTTAAAAGTACAGTAAAACTACATATACATATACACACACACGCACAGTACATAAAATCAAATCAATAACATAAGTTACTAACTTGTTATCGACGAAATCGTTGAAGAAGTAAAAGATTGAGGCCTGCAATTCTGCAGTGTCCTTAAACAGAATTTGCTTCCGTCTAGAGGATACAACAATCAATTCGAAAATGTATATTCGAATCTAGCGAATCTCGTATGTCTGCGTGATGAACAACGAACCCATGTTTTAGAGATCTCTCATTCACCGTATATATATATATATATATATATATATATATATATATATATATATATATATATATATATATATATATATATCTCATTAACCGTTTATTCAACTGCCAAACGTTAACCGAATTAATAGATACCATCCGAGTTGTCTCTCCATGACTCGAGACCCCCAAGACCCAAGGCCATCTTTTGACCATTAAATTAAAATCTATATTTATATATATGGGTGAGTTCAATGGAAAACCACTATGCACCTGAAAACTATGGAAACATACGCATACCGTCCGATTTGGTGCATTTCATGAAAAACGTGGTGGCATGATCGTATATAAGGTGATGCATCATGCGGGGAATATGATTCATTTGTGGTGGTGCAGTGCGATTTTCACAAGTTTTCAAGTGCATTGTGGTTTTCCATTTGTGAAGACCACCCCTTACGGGGCAGTCCTCAACGTCTAGGTCCCACAATTATGCAATACGATATCAATCATAATTAAGTGCGGAATTTCAAATTACAGTAAAACTATTAGGATTAAGTTTAATACAATTTAGTACATAGTTATAGTTTTCAAATTAAACTTAGAAAGGGTACAAACTAGTCTAATACATGTCATCATAAAATCAAAGCAAATCTACCCAGACCACCACAATTTATCATCTTCAAAGCTGTACCAAAAGGGTCATTGGCGTAGTGGTCTATGAAAAACTTCACTTGATCTTTGGTGACCTAAGAACTAGGTTCGGCAGGTGCTTTCCCTTTATCTTTTCTCGTAAAAAGGTTTAACAACAACTATAAGCAATGCTTAGTGAGAATTTAGATTTATCAAATTACATGCATTACAACAAGCGGAAAGTGGGTAACTAGCGTGATATAACTTGACTGCTGCTACAGCCACGCATAATCAAGACATAGTAACATAGAGTCGGATGATGTCCAGGTCACGCTCACGCTTTTAGTGGAAGCTATCCACTCAATACTGGGCTAGCTACCTGTAAACATCGTGGGGGGAGCATCGGAGTAATCAATATCAAGTTCAATAGAACTGGTGACATAGCAAGGTCTAGAACAATAGACCAAAAAGGCTAAACATGCTAAGCTAAATCAATACGTCAAAGATACGAGCAATGATGAAAGCATAAATAATCAAGGTCATGATAGCAATATCAACTTATAACAATAACTAAACTGAACTTTAAGTACAATGTATGCAGAATGATAAGTCAAATAGCCATCATGATCCACAGGGCATCACCGAACCATGGTGAGCACAGGTCACAGTCCAGCTGAGCATATATGAATGTCAAAGTAAACTATTAACAACAATATGTCTCAACCAAAATCAAGCATGTGAAACTGAATATCTATAACTCATTGTCTACTGAATTTAGACTGAGCTGTTGACTTTATCAAGCAATTTTCTCCACCACCTGAGTTATCTCAGGATTTAATCTTTGACTTTCTGGACTTTAGCTTGGCTTTATAAACTTTGACCCACTTTTAGTATTTTAACTTTAAAGTTTATTACTTTGTTCAGAAATTATCTGAAACTGTCCAGAAATTATTTATTTCAGAAGTTATCTGAAACTATTTAATGTCAATACATGATATTTTATATACTTTGTTCAGAAATTATTTAATGTCAATACATGATATTTTATATACTTTGTTCAGAATTTCACATCAACTAGGACCGACTCGCCGAGTCGCCTCATCCGACTCACCGAGTCGAGGTCCGAAATTCGGATCTCGGCTGAATTCGCATACATCCTATCTCAGTTCAAACCACCTAAATGATTGATACTTCTGTATTGTTTCAGTTTGAGATCAAGTATTACCCACATAATACTTGATTCACTCAAACTATGGGCTCTGATAACATCCTGTGAAAACCACCCCTTACGTTGAATCGTTGTCAAACTTTGATAAGAAATTATCTGAACCTGTCCAGAATTCATCATTGCAAGAACATTAACTTTTTAGCTTTCATAACTTATCATATCATACCACTTTAAGTTGAATCATTATCAAACTTTGAATTTTATTGACTTGATTCTGATAACTCATAATATTTTCAATTGTACTTTATGCCCAAAACTCGCATATAAATATTTCATATTTTATTTATCGCATGTATTGACATTAAATTATATATTTTATTATGTCACAAAAGAAGATTCAAAAGTTTGTTTATTAGTCAGAAATTCGGATCCATTAGCCCACATCCGAATTTCGCATCAACTGGGACCGACTCGCCGAGTCGCCTCATCTGACTCGCTGAGTCGAGTTCAAAAATTCGGATCTCGGCTGAATTCGCATACATCCGAAAAACCCATTTGGTCCGAGATTGACCCATCCGAAATTTAGGGTCAATCCGAAGTCGGATCTCATCCGAATTCGGATCCAACACTTAGAAAAATTTCCCAGATCGATGTTCTTGGTGTTCTTGGTGACTCGCCGAGTCAGCTCATGCGACTCGCCGAGTCGACATGCAGATGTGCAGGTCGACACATACGGGTTTTCACCAAAAATTTGCCAAACTTATTTTTAAACACATGCAATCCAATTTCATGTTATCTTATTATTATTGGGGTGTTTCTACACTATTTTCCCCATCTTAAACATGTTAAATCGTCCAGATTTGTCCAAAATAGAGAATTTTTGTCAAGAACACAAAACTTTATGAAAACTCAGATTTATTGCATTTTTGGACGATCTAACCAACGATTTTAGTTTTGTAACTTCTAAAAGCTTCAATATACGATTTCCAACCAATATTACTAACATGCAACATCTCTTATTCAGATTTTAAAATCCGAATTTTCTTTTTTCTTTTTAACTCTCAAAGTAAAACTAAAGCTTGGAATTTAAATTCTTACCTAAATTTCCACTTGCTTCTTTGAAATTCTTCAGTTAAATCATGAATTTCTCCTCTGATTTTCGATTTCCAGCAGGTTTTGTAGAGAGAGAGAGAGAGAGAGAGAGAGAGAGAGAGAGAGAGAGAGTTTGCAAGATCTGAGGTGATGAAAATGGAGAATGAAGACTTTGAGTCCTTTATTTCCAAACTTTGGGACTTTGGCACTTTTAGTCCCTTCACATCTGATTTCTTTAAAAAAAAGATCCATCTTTATTTTCATCATCAATAACATACTTTAACTTAATTAATTAATTTCATTAATTTAATTCGATTACAATACAATTAATGTAATTAAATTACATTAATAACTCAAAAGTAGACATAAAAATTCGGTTAAGGGCTAGGTTGTTCCACCATTGAACCCCCTCCCCCTCTCTATATATATAAATGTCAAGCCCCTAATCCAATCCAAGATGTCAATTTGTTATAAGTAACCATAATTGGATTTGGATTATGGGTAGATCAGTTTAAAAATGTGTTACCTATGTGGGAGAAACTCACACATAAGTTCCAAAAAAAAAATAGCTGAGGGTATTAATTAATGCTTCAAATGTTCCAGAATTTTTTCTACTGTTGATAGTTATTTTTGTGACTGTTGAGTGTTGATCTTGTTCAGTTACAGGAGACTTTATTTCCTGTCTTTTTAGCTTTCCTATTTCTCAGTTTCTTTGTGTCTTGTTTGCCTATAAAATGGCTTGTCTTTCAATACATGAAATATGAAAATATTTTGCAGTAATTCTCCAACAGTTTTGGTATCAGAGCATTCAGGTTCTGTCCATTTTGTTCTATGTTTTCATTCTCTATAGGCAAGAGAAGATATTGAGAAGTCCATGGCAGGAAACAACAACTCTTCGTTAATATCTCAATCCCTTATTCCATTATTTAAAGGAGGTAAATATAATCTATGGAGTCCCAAAATGAAGACGATGTTCAAATCACAGGAACTTTGGGAAATGGTTGAGATTGGTTATGAAGAACCAAACCCAGCACCAGAGCAACTAAACCAACAATTGAGGGACAATCGAAAGAAGGATTCCAAGGCACTATTTCTCATCCAATCAGCACTGGATGATGAAACTTTCCCTTGAATTTCAGGAGCACTAACTGCACATGAGGCATGGGAAGTTCTAAAATGGAGTATCTGGGCAACAAAAAGGTAATTACGGTGAAACTTCAATCACTTCGTCGTAATTTTGAAACATTGGCTATGAAAGAAAAAGAGTCTGTGCAAGATTATTTAGCTTAAGTGTCTGCAATTGTGAATCAAATGAAGTCGTATGGTGAAATGGTAACCGATTAAACAATTGTAAGTAAAATTTTAAGGAGTTTAAATTCAGATTTCAATCATGTTGTTGCTACGATAGAGGAATCTATGGACCTCTCAACATTTTTTGTTGATGAATTAATGAGTTCTTTATTAGCACATGAAGATCGTCTCAACAGGTCCTTTGAAAAAACAAAGGAAAAAGCTTTTCAGGTGAAAGAGGAGCCTTCATTTAAGGAAAAAACAGAAAGTTCAAGCGGTCGTGGACAGATTAGAGGAGGAATTTTCAAGTGGTCGTGGACAAAATAGAGGAGGATTTTGAGGCAGGTTTCGCGGAAGAGGTAGAGGTCGTGGTCAATTTGATGACTAACGATAATTCAGAAGCTCTATTCAATGTCGTTACTGCACTAGATTTGGCCATAAAGACACAGAATGTTGGGTAAAACAAAGAGATGAACAGCAAAGGCTAAAGCCTAAAGATAACCAGCAGGAAAATTTTACAAAGAACATGTTGTTCATGACCCATTCACAAGGTCTAGATGCTCACAATGGTGTTTGGTTTCTAGATAGTGGGTGCTCCAACCTCATGTCTGGAAGAACGTCTTTATTCAAGGAGCTAGATGAATCTCTTAAAGGTGAAGTTCGACTTGGAGACAACAAAAAATGCACGTTGAAGGCAAAGGTACCATCGCCATCAAAACAACACAAGGTGATGTTAAACTTCTTTATGATGTGCAATTTGTGCCTTGCTTAGCCCATAACCTGTTGAGTATTGGACAACTGATGTCTAGTGGATATAAGGCCATTTTTGCTGGAAGGGTTGGATTTGTTAAGCAAGAAACAAACTTATGGCATCTACGATATGGACATCTAAATGTGAAAGGGTTGAATTTGTTAAGCAAGAAAGAATATGGTTGTTGGGTTGCCTCTATAAAGGAACTTGAATTTTGTGAAAGTTGTGTTTATGGGAAGCAAAACAGAACTTCATTTTAGTAAACAAGTCTTGGAGGGCATCTGTTTCTCTTAAATTAGTTCATTCTGATGTGTGTGGTCCAAGGAGTGTTGAGTCCTTGGGTGGAAGCAGATATTTCTTGTTATTTATTGATGATTACAGCCGAATGAGTTGGGTATACTTCTTAAAGCACAAATCTGAAACATTTGAGTGCTTTAATAAGTTTAAGGCCATGGTTAAAAATCAAAGTGGTTGTAATATTAAAACCCATCGGACAGATAGAGGCGTTGAATTTACCTCAAACGAATTTTTCGTTTTTTGTGAGAAACATGGCATTCACAGGGAACTATCATCACCACACATGCCGCAACAAAATGGAGTGGTGGAAAGAAAAAATCGAAAAGTTGTTGAGATGGCTCGTAGTATGATGGCTATGAATAGTCTTCCTAAGAAGTTTTGGGCAGAAGGAGTGGTAATTGCAGTTTATCTCCTAAACATTTCATTGACCAAAGCAATTATGAACCGTACCCCATACGAAGCTTGGAAAGGAAGAAAGCCAAAAGTGGGTCATTTGAAAATTTTTGAATGTGTAGCATATGCTTTGGATGCATCTCCATCTCGTACTAAATTAGACGTTAAATCAAAGAAATGCATTTTTGTTGGATATTCTCATCAGTCTAAAGCATACAAGTTATACAATTCATTGACGGGAAAAGTTTTGATAAGTCGTGACGTGAAGTTTAATGAATCAGAAAGTTGGTTTTTGGAAACCAATAATTCTTCAAATGCAGGAAGTAAATCAACTGAAGTTGAAGATATTGATGTTACACAAGATGTTCCTGATGTTGAAACTTTAGTGCCAGAAAGTCCTGTTTCTGGTGTTGAAAATTCAGCTCCATCCAGCCCAGCTCCATCCAGCCCTGTTACCGATGATAGCAACTCATCATCCCCCAATAGCAACACAAGGGGGTCTTCTTCATCCAGATCAGCTTATGGTATACTCCCAAAAGGTTTAGATCCTTAAATAATATTTACGCCTCAAGTAATTTTGTTTTATACACTTCAGATCATGTGTATTTTGATGAAGCAGTTGCAAGTAAGGTTTGGCAGGAGGTTATGAATGAGGAGATGGCATCCATACGTAAGAACAATACTTGCGAGTTAGTTGATCTTCCAAAAGAAAAGAATGTTATTGGGTTAAAATGGGTATATCACACCAAATATCAGTCTGATGGTACTGTTCAGAAGCATAAAGCGCGTTTAGTAGCTAAGGGTTATGCACAAGAAGAAGGTGTTGATTTTGATGAAACTTTCTCTCCGGTTGCTCGCTTTGAAACCGTAAGAACATTCCTTGCTCTAGCTGCACACTTTCAATGGCCAGTATACCAACTCGATGTCAAATCAACATTTTTAAATGGAGAGCTTGCAGAAAAAGTTTATGTTGCTCAAGCACAAGGTTATGAAGTAAGTGGTTCTGAGAATAAGGTTTACAAGCTAAAGAAGGATTTATATGGCCTCAAACAAGCTCCACGTGCTTGGTACAACAAAATCGACTCTTATTTCTTAAAAGATGGGTTTGAACGATCCAAAAATGAGCCAACACCGTATGTTAAGAGGCAAGGTTCAAGTTTTCTGGTAGTATGTCTATACGTTGATGATATTATATATATGGGATCAAGTGCATCTGTTGTTGCTGACTTTAAATCTTCTGTGATGAGAAATTTTGAGAAGTCTGATTTGGGATTATTGCATTATTTTATCGGACTTGAGGTGATCCAAGGTCCAGATGGAATCTTTATCTCACAGCAGAAATATGCCATGGATTTGCTAAAAAGGTTCAATATGTCGAATTGTAATCCAACACAAACACCCATGAATGTGAATGAGTCCTTAAGATCTAATGAGGGTAAGGTTCTAGCGAATGAAAGATATTTCAGGAGAATAGTTGGCGGGTTAAATTATTTGACTCTTACAAGGCCAGACATAACATTCTCAGTCAGTGTAATTTCTGGATTTATGCACAACCCAACAACGCATCATCTTGGAGCGGCAAAAAGGATTCTTCGTTATGTTACTGGAACTATAGATTATGGAATTTGGTACTCAAATGCATCAACCTTGAGATTGTATGGATATTCTGATAGTGATTGGGCAGGATATTTAGATGATCGAATGAGTACGTTAGGATATGTTTTTTCTCTTGGATCTGGTGCAATTTCTTGGAGTTCAAAGAAGCAAGCAACAGTTGCTTTGTCATCCTCAGAGGCTGAGTATGTTGTTGTTACTTCATTAGCTTATCAAGCAGTTTGGTTACGAAGATTGCTTGTTGATTTTGGTCAAGTTCAAGAAGGTGCAACGGAAGTGTATTGTGATAACAAGGCAACAATTGCAATGTCGAAAAATCCAGCCTTTCATAGCAGGACCAAACATATCGATATACGCTATCATTTCATTCGGGATCCAATAACTGAAGGAAAGGTTATGCTGAAACATTGTGGTACAAATCAACAGATTGATGATGTTTTAACTAAGTCTCTTTCAAGCATGAAGCATGCGATCTTCACGAAGCAAATGGGTGTGACAAGATTTGAAGCAAGGGAGAGTGTTAATTAATGCTTCAAATGTTCCAGAATTTTTTCTACTATTTTTTATAGTTATTTTTGTGACTGTTGATCTTGTTTAGTTACAGGAGACTTTATTTCCTGACTCTTTAGCTTTCCTATTTCTCAGTTTCTTTGGGTCTTGTTTGCCTATAAAATGGCTTGTCTTTCAATACATGAAATATGAAAATATTGCAGTAATTCTCCAACAGAGGGTGGAGAGAAAACTAAACAAGCAATAAAGAAGGAAAGGAAGAAAAGCTATCGGTTTCAGCCATGCTTGCCAGCATGGACCAGAAACCTAATAAGGCAAAGAAAGTAACTTCATCGAGCTCTACTGCTCGTAACCCCAAGCCCAAAGCTGCTCCAAAAGTGCAGTCCTATGCAGACATTGATCTGCCTCCTTCAGATGACGATGAGGATAATGTAGAGCTTCTGTCTGAAGAAGATGAACATCAAAAAGGAGGAAACAGAAAGCCAAGCAGGAAAGAAAGGGCTAATGATAAGAATCTCGAGATATCTATGACTGATAAGGAATTAAAGAAACGAGAAAAAAAGATATGATTGCTGCCCATGAAGTGGAGCATGCCAAGCAAGAGGCTTTGAAAGATAATCATGATGCTTTTGTAGTGGTGATAGGTAGTCAGGCTTCTGTGCTTGATGGTGAAGATGATGCTGTTGCGAATGTGAAGGACATAACAATAGATAATTTCTCTGTTTCAGCACGAGGGAAAGAGTTGTTGAAGAATGCATCTGTGAAGATATCTCATGGAAAGAGGTATGGTTTGGTGGGACCTGTAACATCCTCGGATTTATTTTAATGTATTTTGGTTAATTAAGTGGAAAAATTATATATTTAAGTTGAAATTGGGCGGTTATTATGTATTTTGGATATTTAGCAAGTTTGTTGCTATTTTTAAGAAAATTGAACTCAGAATCATTGTTATGGAATATTAAGGAATTAAAAAGTTATTTATGATAATTCTAAGATTAAATCAGTATTTTATGGAACCGGTTAGTTCGAGTGGTGAAATGTGCAAAAATGACGAAAGTTGTATATAAAGGGCAATAGGCTTCATTTTTCTATTTTACACTATCTCACTACTTTATCTCTCTAGAAGTTCTCTCTACATCTCTCTAAGTTATCTCACAAACCGACCGTCAGATTTTTGAGAATTATACGTTATCGGAAAGATATCGAGGAGTACAACAACAATCTACAAACGGATTTCAGATTTCATACGAATTGAGGTAAGAATCGACACTTTTAAGTTTGTTGTTTCGGTTTTGAAGAACTAGAAATTTCGAATCTATCATTTTATGCAAATTGAAGCTTGTTTTGCTTGAAACATTGCTGGAATGTGATAGTATATGCATAGTAGAATCGAATCTAGGTGTTATACATGATATATTAATGATTTTAAGCCTTAGAAATGAAGGATTTAAGCTGAAATGATGAACAGACTCGAATATGCCAAGAACAAAGTCGAAATGCAAGAACAAACTCGAGTTTGGTACTAGATTCGAGGGTGTACCCTTAGATTCGAAGGGTGTGAGTTCGAATCTAAGCCTAGATTCGAATCTTAGTTCGAATCTGACATAAGGGTTCGAATCTGATGCTAGGAATTCGAATCTGATGCATGGTTTCGAATCTAACCCATTAAATTCGAGTTTAATGCCTTAAAATTGAGAATGCTACTCCCTAAACTCGAGTATTATGAATGAAACTCATATACAACACATAAAATGATATAAAATATGCAAAGGACAAGATATAGACTTGAAATGGGTTTCAAACTTTAGTTATAGTTCGAATTTAGACATGTACCCGAAACGGGGGAAAATATCGCCAAATTACGAAACTTGATTTTATGGATTTAAACGGTTAATGATATGAGGAATTGTTGTAATTGATATAAGAGGTCCCTTGTGGTGTTGTTTAACCCACAGTGGGGTACTTGGTGGATCCGGTTGAAAGCCCGAAGAGAAATAATATCGGTTAAAAGATAAATTACGCACCCACTGTGAGTACAGTAGATTTCGCATGTTTATATTTGTTTTATGTAAGCTTTGCCTGCTGAGACCTGTTGTTTCATTGATTGTTTGGAATTCTACTAACTTGCGTAGATTTAGATGCACATTCTTACTTGTTGCATGTCCTTTCGGTTGTTGTGCATCTAGTGATGGACCGGTGAGGTCTTGATCTCAAACATTAGGTAATGATATGTAGTGGTTTAAGTAATGATCTGAACTAAGATAGGTTATAATCTAGTAATCATAGGAGATTGATTATCATACGGGACAAATGAGAGGTGTCTTTAAATTACTGACATGTTACTAAACAAGTTATATGTTTATTATTTCAGAACATGTCTGGAGGAGGAATGACACCTGAAGAGACAAGGGAGATGATGCTAGCCATGATGGCTGAGCAGAGTCAAATGATTCAAGACCAGTTTCGGGCTCGAGATGAGGCCGAAGCTAAGAGACGGGAGGATAAGAGGAAGAACAAGGAAAAAGAAAGGGAAGGACACAATGAAGAGCAAGATGACAATACTGGGTCATCTAACAAGCCCAAAGGTTGTCGTTTCAAGGATTTCAAAGGAAACGGGGCTGTGGAGTTTAACGGTTTAGGGGATGCTGTTGCCGCACTTGAATGGATAACGGCAACCGAACGAACATTCCGAATCAGCGACTGTGCTGAGAAGGATATGGTTCGGTTTGCTACAGCGATGTTCACTAACGACGCTATTATGTGGTGGAACTCGATGGTGAACGCTTTGACATTGGAGAAGGTTTCGGTTATGAAATGGGCTGAGTTCACGGACTTATTCACTCAGCAATACTGTCCGATTGATGAGCGTCGGAGATTAGAGGCAAGGTTTATGGCACTGATGCAGGGGACTAAGACTGTGCCCAATATGCAGTAGAGTTCACGAGGCTAAGTCTGTTTGCGCCTCATCAAGTTGATACGGAAGAAAGGAAGGTGACCAGGTTTGAGGCTGGTCTGGATATTGAAATAAGGAGGGTCATGAGCAATGTTCGTTACCCTACATTTGCTGGCTTACTTGAGGCTGCCAGAAATGTAGAACAGATTTTGATTATGTCGGGCTACTCGATCGGGTCTGCTGCTGCTTCCACCAATCCAACACAGCCGTCACCGCCGAAGCGCCAAAGGGAGGGAGGATACTCGGGATCTTCCCGGTCTTCACAATACTCATCACAGTAGTCTTTTCGCCGACCATCTGGTTCTTCTGATCGTGGTCGTGCTCGTGCATACTCTATCAACACCGAGCCACAATACTGCAACAAGTGTCACCTGGAACATTTTGGCAAGTGCACTAACGGACGTGCTTGCTTTTGCTGTGGAGAACTGGGACATTTTCAGAATGATTGCCCAAGGAAGGGTGATGCTTGCTATAAGTGTGGGGTGTGGGGTCACTATAGCAGGAACTGTAGAAAGAATGCTCCAACAGCTGCTGCCCCATCATCAACACGATCGTTTGGGGGTTCGAGTGGTGGTTCAGTTAACCGCCGGGGTCAGTCACAGAGGGCACCTGCTCGTGCTTTTCAGATAACTGCAGAGGAGGCAAGGGAAAATCCGGAGGTCGTCACGGGTACGTTTATAGTTAACTCTATGCCAGCACGAGTTTTATTTGATTCGGGTGCCAATAGATCGTTTGTTTCTACTATGTTTGCACAAAGACTTGCCATGCCACTGTCTAAGTTGTCTGCTATACTTGATATTGAAACTGCTAGCAATACTTTAGTCAAGGTAGATCATGTATACCGTAATTGCACGTTAGTAATTGAAGATGTAGTCTTCAATTTAGATCTGATTCCGATAGAGTTCAGCGAGTTTGACGTGATAGTCGGAATGGACTGGTTGATCGAGAATGAAGCCCATATAGTGTGTAAGAACCGAATGATAAAGATAACTACTCCGGAGGGGCGTGAGATATGTATATATGGGGATAGGAGAAGCGGGGATCTGTGTTTGCTGACTATTGCAAAAGCTCGAAAGCTTGTTGCAAAGGGATGTGATGCATACTTAGCATATGCGATTGATGCTAAGGCAGAGAAGAGAACTTTGGCCGATGTGCCGGTTGTTTCACAATTCCCGGATGTGTTTCCGGAAGACTTGTCTGGCGTGCCGCCTGAAAGACAAGTAGAATTTAGGATTGACTTGATCCCTGGAGCTGCACCGGTAGCTCGTTCTCCTTATCGTCTTGCCCCAACCGAGATGAAGGAAATGATGACACAGCTGCAAGAATTGTTGGACAAGGGCTTCATTCGGCCGAGTTCATCGCCATGGGGAGCTCCGGTATTGTTTGTAAAGAAGAAAGATGGCACAATGAGGATGTGCATAGATTACCGGGAGCTGAATAAGTTGACTATTAAGAACAAATATCCGTTGCCACGGATAGATGACTTGTTTGATCAGTTACACGGGGCTTGCGTCTTTTCTAAGATCGACTTAAGGTCGGGGTACCATCAGCTGAAAGTAAGAGAAGAAGATGTACCGAAGACAGCTTTCAAAACTCGGTATGGGCATTACGAGTTTCTGGTCATGCCTTTCGGATTAACTAACGCCCCAGCTGTCTTTATGGATTTAATGAATAGGGTTTGTAGACCGATGTTGGACAAATCGGTGATAGTGTTTATTGATGACATTCTGGTATATTCTAAATCTGAAGCTGAGCATGCTGAACATTTAAAAGAACTGTTAGAATTGTTAAGAAAAGAAAGGTTATACGCCAAGTTCTCAAAGTGTGAGTTTTGGCTACAACAGATACAGTTTTTAGGACATGTAATTTCTGGAGCTGGGATTTCGGTAGATCCGGCTAAGGTTGAAGCAATAAAGAACTGGGAGCCACCTCAAAAAGCTACCGAAGTTAGAAGTTTTCTGGGGTTGGCAGGATATTATCGGAGATTTATCAAAGATTTTTCGAAGATTGCAGTTCCTTTGACTGCTTTAACGAAGAAGAATGCGCCTTTTGTTTGGGAGACCGTGCAGCAAGAGGCGTTTGATGTTTTGAAGAAGACTTTGAGTGAAGCACCGATACTTGCTTTACCGGAAGGTAATGATGACTTCGTAGTTTATACTGATGCTTCGAGGTTGGGATTAGGCACTGTACTGATGCAGCGAGGAAAAGTTATAGCATACGCCTCGAGACAGCTCAAGCAACACGAAAGGAACTATTCAACTCATGACCTGGAGTTGACTGCAGTAACGTTTGCATCGAAATTATGGAGGCACTACCTGTACGGTACTAAGTGTCAACTTTACACGGACCATAAGAGCTTAAAGTACATTTTTAGCCAGAAGGAACTTAATATGAGACAGCGTAGGTCTATGGAGCGTATTAAAGACTACGATTGTGAGATACTTTATCATCCCGGGAAGGCTAATGTAGTAGCCGATGCCTTGAGCCGGAAAGCTTATGCTAAGGATTTCTGTTATATGATGACGTCCACTATACTAAGTTCCACGATCATTAACGATGTCAAAGCTGCCCAACTAGAAGCTTTGAAAGAAGAAAATGTCGGTGCTGAGGATATTAGAGTACAGATTAAGAATATGGAAACTAGCGAGTCTGGATTAAAAGGTGTATACGGAAGGATTTGGGTGCCGAAGTATGGTGGTATGAGAAATGTTATCATTGAAGAAACGCATCAATCTAAATTTTCTGTACATCCCGGGAGCACAAAGATGTACAACGACTTAAAGGCAGACTTTTGGTGGCCGGGATTGAAGAAGGATATCGGCCAGTATGTTGAACGATGTAGGACTTGCCGGTTGGTAAAGGCCGAACATCAACAACCGTACGGCAGTATGCAGCCGCTTCCTATTCCGGAATGGAAGTGGGAGCACATTACAATGGATTTTGTTACAAAGCTGCCAAAGACTAAGCGACAGCATGATGCAGTTTGGGTAATCGTGGATCGGTTAACAAAGTCGGCTCACTTCATACCGATTCGTGAAAGTTATTCGCTGGAGAAATTAGCTCAAATTTATATGAACGAGATTGTTTCTAGGCATGGAGTGCCTAAGTCTATTGTATCGGATCGGGATAGCCGGTTTACTTCGAATTTTTGGTCGGCACTGCAAGAAGGGCTAGGAACGAGAATCGCAATGAGTACGGCCTATCGTCCGCAAACCGATGGCCAAAGTGAACGAACGATCCTTACTTTGGAAGATATGATGAGAGCTTGTGTGTTAGATCTCGGTGGCAAATGGGATGATCATTTGCCACTGATAGAGTTTTCGTACAATAATAGCTATCATGCGACAATCAAGAAAGCGCCGTTCGAGGCTTTGTATGGAAGGAAATGTAGGACTCCTACATGTTGGAGAGAAACGGGTGAAACACCAATCGCTGGGCCGGCCTTGCTTCAAGAAACAAACGAGAAGATACAGTTGATTAGGCAGAACATGAAAGCGGCCCAGGATCGTCAGAAAAGTTACTATGATCGGAGGCACAAACCGATCAATTTTGAAGTGAACGACTGGGTTTACTTGAAAGTATCACCCATGAGGGGTGTTACTCGTTTTGTGAAGAGGGGCAAGTTGGCTCCGATATTTGTTGGGCCCTTTAAGATAATAGAAAAAGTTGGAAATCAATCGTATCGCCTAGAGTTGCCTGAAGAGATGTCAGGCATACATCCAGTATTTCACGTTGGGAATCTCCGAAAATCGTTTAAAACTGGAAATGAGGATTGGGCAGACCACACGGAGCTGCAAGTTGACGAAAGGCTTCGATATGTGGAGGAGCCGGTATGTGTACTGGATACTAAGATGAAGAAGTTGAGGAGCAAAGAGATAGAAATGGTGCTTATACGTTGGAAGCATCATAAGGGAGCAAATCATACATGGGAAGTCAAATCAGAAATGTTAAGAAAGTATCCGCAACTGTTTGAGCCCGAGTAACTTCGAGGACGAAGTTGAGCGTGGTGGAGCCCATGCTGTAACATCCTCGGATTTATTTTAATGTATTTTGGTTAATTAAGTGGAAAAATTATATATTTAAGTTGAAACTGGGCGATTATTATGTATTTTGGATATTTAGCAAGTTTGTTGCTATTTTTAAGAAAATTGAACTCAGAATCATTGTTATGGAATATTTAGGAATTAAAAAGTTATTTATGATAATTCTAAGATTAAATCAGTATTTTATGGAACCGGTTAGTTCGAGTGGTGAAATGTGCAAAAATGACGAAAGTTGTATATAAAGGGCAATAGGCTTCATTTTTCTATTTTACACTATCTCACTACTTTATCTCTCTAGAAGTTCTCTCTACATCTCTCTAAGTTATCTCACAAACCGACCGTCAGATTTTTGAGAATTATACGTTATCGGAAAGATATCGAGGAGTACAACAACAATCTACAAACGGATTTCAGATTTCATACGAATTGAGGTAAGAATCGACACTTTTAAGTTTGTTGTTTCGGTTTTGAAGAACTAGAAATTTCGAATCTATCATTTTATGCAAATTGAAGCTTGTTTTGCTTGAAACATTGCTGGAATGTGATAGTATATGCATAGTAGAATCGAATCTAGGTGTTATACATGATATATTAATGATTTTAAGCCTTAGAAATGAAGGATTTAAGCTGAAATGATGAACAGACTCGAATATGCCAAGAACAGAGTCGAAATGCAAGAACAAACTCGAGTTTGGTACTAGATTCGAGGGTGTACCCTTAGATTCGAAGGGTGTGAGTTCGAATCTAAGCCTAGATTCGAAGCTTAGTTCGAATCTGACATAAGGGTTCGAATCTGATGCTAGGAATTCGAATCTGAATGCATGGTTTCGAATCTAACCCATTAAATTCGAGTTTAATGCCTTAAAATTGAGAATGCTACTCCCTAAACTCGAGTATTATGAATGAAACTCATATACAACACATAAAATGATATAAAATATGCAAAGGACAAGATATAGACTTGAAATGGGTTTCAAACTTTAGTTATAGTTCGAATTTAGACATGTACCCGAAACGGGGGAAAATATCGCCAAATTTACGAAACTTGATTTTATGGATTTAAACGGTTAATGATATGAGGAATTGTTGTAATTGATATAACAGGTCCCTTGTGGTGTTGTTTAACCCACAGTGGGGTACTTGGTGGATCCGGTTGAAAGCCCGAAGAGAAATAATATCGGTTAAAAGATAAATTACGCACCCACTGTGAGTACAGTAGATTTCGCATGTTTATATTTGTTTTATGTAAGCTTTGCCTGCTGAGACCTGTTGTTTCATTGATTGTTTGGAATTCTACTAACTTGCGTAGATTTAGATGCACATTCTTACTTGTTGCATGTCCTTTCGGTTGTTGTGCATCTAGTGATGGACCGGTGGGTCGCATCGATTACTCTGATGTTACTGCGCTATATGACGCTGGAGCTGATCCCTCCAGGTCCGGTAGGCAGTATGTCATCCCCGATCGTACGTTTGTCTCAGATGGTATGTGTAAATGCCGAGCTTGGGGCTCGAAGGGGCTGCGGCTCTGGTCCGTACTTGGTGTACGAAGAGAGTATACGACGTTTGTCGTCGGGATTACTCTTGGGCTTCATAAAGACTTATAAAATGCGTAATCTATGTATTCACTAAGCATTCGCTTACGTTTTAGTTGTTGTATTTTTACAGGCAAAGGAAAATCTACTGCTGGACCTTCTAGTTAGGTCGTTTGGAAGATTTGGGAGACTCGGCACTATTATATCGGTAATTTATGTTATGAGACAATGTTGTAATATTCTGGATGATTGTAAAAAATGTATGGGTGTGTAGACTTAGACTTGGTACCTTATAGCACCGTAGGGTGTTTAACACTTGTTGCACTATTTCATTTATGTTTTAATGCTTCCGCACTTAATTTAGGTTATCAGATCATTATGTTATTGCATGTTGATGATTAATCCTGGGTGTATTGTAATTGGTGGTTGTTGTGGCAAGGGTGCCACAGGACCCAATGGGAAAAGAAAGTCTACGCTGTTGAAGCTTCTGGCCTGGAGAAAGATTCCTGTGCCTAAGAACATAGACGTTCTTTTGGTGGAGCAAGAAATAGATGGTGATGACACGACAGCCCTTGAAGCTGTTGTTTAAGAAAATGAGGAGCTTTTTAAGCTACGACAAAAGGTTGCATCATTGCTAGAAGCTCCTGAATCAGTAGGCGAGAACGAATATGAAGTGGTTGATACTGCTGATCTGTAGAGAAACTTGCTGAATTATATGAAAATTTGCAGATAATGGGTTCAAATGCTGCTAAAGCCCAAGCCTTGAAAATCCTTGATGGTCTGGGTTTTACAAAAGCTATGCAAGGTCGTGCCACCCGATCATTTAGTGGTGGCTGGAGGATGAGAATTTCATTGGCTCTAGCCCTTTTTGTCCAACATATGCTGTTATTATTGGATGAACCGACCAATCATCTTGACCTTAGAGTTGTGCTCTGGTTAGAGGAATACTTATGCAGATGGAAGAAAACTCTTTTTGTTGTTTCATACGATAGATATTTCTTGAACACTATCTGCAATGAAATTATTCATCTTCATGGTTTGAAACTTCACATGTATCGTGGAAATTTTGATGATTTTGAAAGTGGGTATGAGCAACGTCGCAAAGAGATGAATAAGAAATTTGAAACCTACGACAAGCAGGTGAAAGCTGCAAAGAGGGCTGGGAACCAGAAACAAGAGAAAGTCAAAGAAAAAGTAAAATTTGCTGTTAAAGAAGCAAAGAAGAAAGAAAAAGGGAAAGTCGATGAGGATGATGAGATTCAGAGGCCCCACAAAAGTGGAGAGATTATACAGTAGAGTTTCACTTTTCTGAGCCTACCGAATTGACACCACCTTTGTTGCAGCTGATCGAGGTGAGTTTTAGTTATCCTGAACGAGAGGATTTCAGGCTATCTGATGTAGATGTCGGAATTCATATGGGGACACGTGTTGCTATTGTGGCGCCCAATGGTGCTGGAAAATCGACATTATTAAACCTTCTTGCTGGAGACTTGAACCCAACGGAGGGTGAAGTAAGAAGGAGCCAAAAGTTGAGAATCAGAAGATATTCTCAACATTTTGTTGATCTCTTGACAATGGGTGAAACACCTGTTCAATATCTTCTTCGTCTTCATCCAGATAAGGAAGGTTTCAGTAAGTAAGAAGCTGTTCGTGCTAAGCTTGGTAAATTTGGTCTCCCTAGCCATAATCACCTAACCCCAATCGCTAAACTATCCGGAGGACAAAAGGCCCGTGTTGTTTTTACTTCAATCTCCATGTCTAAGCCTCACATTCTGCTACTGGATGAACCAACAAATCATTTCCATATGCAGAGTATCGATGCACTTGCTGATGCACTCGATGAGTTCACTGGTGGTGTTGTCCTTGTTAGTCACGATTCTAGGCTTATCTCACGTGTTTGTGATGATGAAGAGAAGAGCGAAGTATGGGTGGTAGATAATGGAAGTGTGGAGGCATACCCTGGTACTTTTGAGGAGTACAAAGAAGAGCTCCAAAGGGAAATCAGAGCTGAGGTCGACGATTGATGTGGTATGTGTCTGATGTTGTGATCTCTTCCACTGCATTATGCAATCTTTTCAAGTATCATAATATACTCCGTTACATAAGTGTATGTCTTCTTCAATTAATTTCACTTCGTCCAGTAATAAATGGTGATATATATAGTACGTCTCGAGATACCCAAAAATAAGGAATAAAATTTCAACGCTTTTTGATAAGACATTAGAAATCCAGAGTAAACATGAAGAGTTCATGAACAGTCCATTTAAGCATCCGAAACGGCCATTTTTCTAGTATAGTATAAGTAGAGTAAATTGAATTTTTTGAATGTTCAATTGCACCAAAATGTAACGTTTTTCACGTCGATTCTATTTTGGTATATGTTTCCTCTATTTTGGATTCAAATCCCTTATTTTATTACGAAAGATTTTGGATTTGAAATTATGAACCCGTAAATTGAAATTCACAAACATATATTCCATGTTGGTGCAAGTAACTGTTTTTTATCCGAGTTCTTCGTCTTTAGTATGCTGAACATGTATCAGACCCATGTAATGGAAATGCCACATTTACTATGGAATGCAGCTTGTTTTAACTATATTAAACAATCAGAATTATTGCCTTAAATGTATTATCTATTTGCACGTACTTTGAAGACCCGAAAACACATTGTCTACTGTTTTCTTCTTTCTTCCTTCAGGCTTCAGCATAGGTGTAACACTACTATCACGTTCATCTTATATTCTTGAAATTACCCTTTTATAGGCTCATACTCTGTGGCACCCTTGCCACAACAACCACCATTTACAATACACCCAGGATTAATCACCATCATACAATAACATAATGATCTGATAACCTAAATTTTAAGCATTAAACTCGAATTTAATGGGTTAGATTCGAAACCATGCATCAGATTCGAACCCTTAGCATTAGATTCGAACCCTTAGCATTAGATTCGAACTACCCTTCGAATCTAGGGTAGATTCGAACCTCACTTCGAGTCTATGCCTAGATTCGAAGCCCTCCCCTTAGAATCTAATGGTACACCTTCGAATCTAGCACCAAACTCGAGTTTGTTCTAGCATTTCGACTCTGTTCTTGACCCATTCGAGTCTGTTCATCATTTCAACTTAAATCCTTCATTTCTAAGGCAAAAATCACTAATATATCATGTATAATACCTAGATTCGATTCTACTATGCATATATTATCATATTCCAGCAACATTTCAAGCAAAACAAGCTTAAATTTGCATAAAATGACAGATTCGAATTCTAGTTAACTTCAAAACCGAAACCATAAACTTAAAAGGTTCGATTCTTACCTCAATTCGCACGAACTCTGAAATCCGTTTGTATATTGTTGTTGTACTCCTCGATACCTTTCCGATGACGTATAATTCTCGAAAATCCGACGGTCGGTTTGTGATATGTCTTAGAGAGATGTAGAGAGAGAATTTCTAGAGAGATAAAGTAGTGAGATAGTGTAAACTGAAAAATGAAGCCTATTGCTCTTTATATACCACTTTCATCATTTTGCACATTTCATCACTCGACTTAACCGGTTCCATAAAATACTGATTTAATCTTAGATTTATCATAAATAACTTTTAAATTCATAATACTCCACAAAATTGATTCTGAGTTCAATTTTCTTAAAAATAGCAACAAACTTTGCTTAATATCCAAATACATAATATCCTCCCAAATTCAACTTAAATATATATATAAGTTTTCCACTTAATTAACCAAAATACATCAAATTAAATCCGTGGATGTTACAGCATGGGCTCCACCACGCTCAACTTCGTCCTCGAAGTTACTCGGACTCAAACAGTTTCGGATACTTTCTTAACATATCTAACTTAGTTTCCCATGTATGATTTGCTCCTTTATGATGCTTCCAACGTACAAGCACCATTTCTATCTCCTTGCTTCTCAATTTCTTCATCTTAGTATCTAACACACACTCCGGCTCTTCAACATACCGGAGCCTTTCATCAACTTGCAGTTCAGTATGGTCGGCCCAATCCTCGTTACTAGAAGTAAATGACTTTCGAAGATTTCCAACGTGAAACACCGGATGTATGCCCGACATCTCTTCAGGCAATTCCAAACGATATGACTGATTCCCCACTTTTTCGGTTATCTTAAATGGTCCGACGAATCTCGGAGCCAACTTTCCCCTTTTTACAAAACGAGTAACACCCCTCATGGGTGATACTTTCAAGTATACCCAGTCATTAACTTCAAAATTGATCGGTTTGTGCCTCCGATCATAGTAACTTTTCTGACGATCCTGGGCCGCTTTCATGTTCTGCCTAATCAACTGTATCTTCTCGTTTGTTTCTTGAAGCAAGGCCGGCCCAGCGATTGGTGTTTCACCCGTTTCTCTCCAACATGTAGGAGTCCTACATTTCCTTCCATACAAAGCCTCGAACGGAGCTTTCTTGATCGTAGCGTGGTAACTGTTGTTATACGAAAACTCTATGAGTGGCAGATGATCGTCCCAATTGCCACCGAGATCTAACACACACGATCTCATCATGTCTTCAAGCGTTAAGATGGTCCGCTCACTCTGACCATCAGTTTGCGGGCGGTAAGCTGTACTCATTGCTATCCTTGTCCCTAACCCTTCTTGCAAAGACGACCAAAAATTTGAAGTAAACCGGCTGTCCCGGTCCGATACTATGGACTTAGGCACTCCATGCCTAGAAACAATCTCGTCCATATAAATTTTAGCCAACTTTTCTAAGGAGTAACTTTCTCTTATCGGTATAAAATGTGCGGACTTAGTTAATCTATCGACTATCACCCAAACTGCATCATGTTGGCGCCTAGTCTTCGGCAGTTTTGTAACAAAATCCATAGTAATGTGCTCCCACTTCCATTCCGGAATGGGAAGCGGCTGCATACTGCCGTACGGTTGTTGATGTTCGGCCTTTACCAACCGGCAAGTCCTACATCGTTCAACATACTGACCGATATCCTTCTTCAATCCCGGCCACCAAAAGTCTGCCTTTAAGTCGTTGTACATCTTTGTGCTCCCGGGATGTACAGAAAACTTAGATTGATGTGCCTCCTCAACGATCACATTTCTCATACCACCATATTTCGGCACCCAAATTCTTCCGTACACACCTTTTATACCAGACTCGCTCGTTTCCATATTCTTTAAATGTATCCTAACATCCTCAGCACCAATATTCTCCTCTTTCAAGGCTTCTTTCTGAGCAGCCTTGACATCATCAATTATCGTGGAGGTCAGCATTGTAGACGTCATCATATAACAGAAATCCTTAGCATAAGCCTTTCGGCTCAAGGCATCGGCTACCACATTAGCCTTCCCGGGATGATAAAGTATCTCACAATCGTAGTCTTTAATAAGCTCCATAGACCTACGTTGTCTCATATTAAGTTCCTTCTGGCTAAAGATATACTTCAAGCTCTTATGGTCCGTGTAAAGTTGACACTTAGTACCGTACATGTAGTGCCTCCATAACTTCAAAGCAAATGTTACTGCGGTCAACTCCAGATCATGAGTCGAATAATTCTTCTCATGCTGCTTCAACTGTCTTGAAGCATACGCTATAACCTTCCCACGCTGCATCAATACAGCGCCTAACCCTAACCTTGATGCATCAGTATAAACCACAAAATCGTCATTGCCTTCCGGTAAGGCAAGTATCGGAGCCTCGCTTAACGCCTTCTTCAGAACCTCAAAGGCATCCTGCTGCACAGTTTCCCATATAAATGGTGCATTCTTCGTGGTTAATGCAGTTAAAGGAACTGCAATCTTTGAGAAATCCTTTATAAACCTCCTATAATATCCTGCCAACCCCAGAAAACTTCTAACTTCGGTAGCTGTTTGAGGTGGCTCCCAATTCTTTATCGCTTCAACTTTAGCCGGATCTACCGAAATCCCAGCCCCCGAAATCACATGCCCTAGAAACTGTATCTGTTGCAGCCAAAACTCACATTTTGAGAACTTGGCGTACAACTTTTCTTTCCTCAACAACTCTAGCATCTCCCTGAGATGCTCAGCATGCTCAGCCTCAGACCTAGAGTATACTAGAATATCATCGATGAACACTATCACCGACTTATCCAACATCGGTCTACAAACCCTATTCATCAAGTCCATAAAGACAGCTGGGGCGTTAGTTAATCCAAAAGGCATTACCAGAAACTCGTAATGCCCATACCGAGTCCTGAATGCTGTCTTCGGCACATCTTCCTCTCGAACTTTCAATTGATGATATCCCGATCTCAGATCAATCTTAGAAAATACACTAGCCCCGTGTAACTGATCAAACAAGTCGTCTATCCTTGGCAGTGGATACTTGTTCTTAATCGTCAACTTATTCAGCTCCCGGTAGTCAATGCACATTCGCATTGAGCCATCCTTCTTTTTCACGAACAATACCGGAGCTCCCCACGGCGACGAACTCGGCCGAATGAAGCCCTTATCCAATAATTCTTGCAGCTGTGTCATCATTTCCTTCATCTCGGTTGGGGCAAGACGATAAGGAGAACGAGCTACCGGTGCAGCTCCAGGGATCAAGTCAATCCTAAATTCTATTTGTCTTTCAGGCGGCACGCCAGACAAGTCTTCCGGAAACACATCCGGGAATTGTGAAACAACCGGCACATCGGCCAAAGTTCTCTTCTCTGCCTTAGCATCAATCGCATATGCTAAGTATGCATCACATCCCTTTGCAACAAGCTTTCGAGCTTTTGCAATAGTCAGCAAACACAGATCCCCGCTTCTCCTATCCCCATATATACATATCTCACGCCCCTCCGGGGTAGTTATCTTTATCATTCGGCTCTTACACACTATATGGGCTTCATTCTCGATCAACCAGTCCATTCCGACTATCACATCAAACTCGCTGAACTCTATCGGAATCAGATCTAAATTGAAGACTACATCTTCAATTACTAACGTGCAATTTCGGTATACATGATCTACCTTAACTAAAATATTGCTAGCAGTTTCAATATCAAGTATGGCAGACAACTTAGACAATGGCATGGCAAGTCTTTGTGCAAACACAGTAGAAACAAACGACCTATTGGCACCCGAATCAAATAAAACTCGTGCAGGCATAGAATTAACTATGAACGTACCCGTGACGACCTCCGGATTTTCCCTTGCCTCCTCTGCAGTTATCTGAAAAGCACGAGCAGGTGCCCTCTGTGACTGACCCCGGCGGTTAACTGAAACACCACTAGAACCTCCAGACGATCGTGTTGATGATGGGATAGCAGCCGTTGGAGCATTCTTCCTACAATTCCTGCTATAGTGACCCCACACTCCACACTTATAACAAGCATCACCCTTCCTTGGGCAGTCATTCTGAAAATGGCCCAGCTCCCCACAGCAAAAACAAGCACGTCCGTTAGTGCATTTGCCAAAGCGCTCCAAATGACATTTATTGCAATACTGCGGCTCAGTGTTGATGGAGTATGCACGCGCACGACCGCGATCAGATGAACCAGATTGTCGGCGATACGACTGTTGAGGTGAGTACTGTGAAGACCGGGAAGAACCAGAATATCCTCCCTCCCTTTGGCGCTTCGGCGGTGACGGCTGTGTTGGATTGGTGGAAGCAGCAGCAGACCCAACAGAGTAGCCCGACATAATCACAATCTGCTCTACATTTCTGGCAGCCTCAAGTAAGCCAGCAAATGTAGGGTAGCGGACGTTGCTCATAACCCTCCTAATCTCAATGTCAAGACCAGCCTCGAACCTGGTCACTTTCCTTTCTTCGGTGTCCACCTGATGAGGTGCGAACAGACTTAACCTCGTGAACTCCACAGCATATTGGGACACCGTCTTAGTCCCCTGTACCAGCGCCATAAACTTTGCTTCCAACCTCCGGCGTTCATCAACCGGACAGTACTGCTGAGTGAATAGGTCCTTGAACTCAGCCCAAGTCATAACAGAAATCTTCTCCAATGTCAAAGCATTCACCATGGCATTCCACCACATAATTGCATCATTCGTGAACATAGCAGTTGCATAACGAACCATGTCCTTCTCAGCACAGTCGCTGATTCGGAATGTTCGCTCAGTTGCTGTTATCCATTCTAGTGCGGCAACAGCATCTCCTAATCCATTAAACTCCACGGCCCCATTTCCTTTGAAGTCCTTGAAACGACAACCCTTGGGCTTGTTAGATGACCCAATGTTGTCATCTTGTTCCTCGTTGTTACTCCCTTCCTTCTCCTTGTTCTTTCTCTTATCCTCTCTTCTCTTAGCATCGGCCTCATCTCGAGCCCGAAACTGATCTTGTATCATTTTATTCTGCTCAGCCATCATGGCTAGCATCATCTCTCTGGCTTCCTCAGGTGTCATTCCTCCAGACATGTTCTGAAAATATAAACATATAACTTGTTTAGTAACATGTCATCAGTTTAAAGACACCACATATTTGTCCCGTATGATAGTCAATCTCTTATAATTACTAGATCATAACCTATCTTAGTTCAGATCATTACTTAAACCACTACATATCATTACCTAATGTTTGAGATCAAGATCTCACGGACTCTTGAATCTCAAACAACTGCTCTGATACCATCTCGTGTGGCACCCTTGCCACAACAACCACCAATTACAATACACCTAGGATTAATCACCAACATACAATAACATAATGATCTGATAACCTAAATTAAGTGCGGAAGCATTAAAAACATAAATAAAGTAGTGCAACAAGTGTTAAACACCCTACGGTGCTATAAGGTACCAAGTCTAAGTCTACACACCCATACATCTATTACAATCATCCAGAATATTTTACAACATTGTCCAAATCACCATTACCGATCAAATAGTGCCGAGTCTCCCAAATCTTCCAAACGACCTAACTAGAAGGTCCAGCAGTAGACTTCCCTTTTCCTGTAAAATAAAAATCAACAATTGGGGAATAAGCGGATGCTTAGTGAGTACAGTAGATTTCGCATGTTTATATTTGTTTTATGTAAGCTTTGCCTGCTGAGACCTGTTGTTTCATTGATTGTTTGGAATTCTACTAACTTGCGTAGATTTAGATGCACATTCTTACTTGTTGCATGTCCTTTCGGTTGTTGTGCATCTAGTGATGGACCGGTGGGTCGCATCGATTACTCTGATGTTACTGTGCTATATGACCTGGAGCTGATCCCTCCTAGGCCCGGTAGGCAGTATGTCATCCCCGATCGTACGTTTGTCTCAGATGGTATGTTTAAATGCCGAGCTTTGAGCTCGAAGGGGCTGCGGCTCTGGTCCGTACTTTGTGTACGAAGAGGATATCCGATGTTGGTCATCTGTGTTATCCTTGGGCTTCATAAAAATTTATAAAATGCATAATCTCTGTATTCACTAAGCATCCGCTTATTCCCCAATTGTTGATTTTTATTTTACAGGAAAAGGAAAGTCTACTGCTGGACCTTCTAGTTAGGTCGTTTGGAAGATTTGGGAGACTCGGCACTATTTGATCGGTAATGGTGATTTGGACAATGTTGTAAAATATTCTGGATGATTGTAATAGATGTATGGGTGTGTAGACTTAGACTTGGTACCTTATAGCACCGTAGGGTGTTTAACACTTGTTGCACTACTTTATTTATGTTTTTAATGCTTCCGCACTTAATTTAGGTTATCAGATCATTATGTTATTGTATGTTGGTGATTAATCCTAGGTGTATTGTAATTGGTGGTTGTTGTGGCAAGGGTGCCAGATCTCGTGTGGCACCCTTGCCACAACAACCACCATTTACAATACACCCAGGATTAATCACCATCATACAATAACATAATGATCTGATAACCTAAATTTTAAGCATTAAACTCGAATTTAATGGGTTAGATTCGAAACCATGCATCAGATTCGAACCCTTAGCATTAGATTCGAACCCTTAGCATTAGATTCGAACTACCCTTCGAATCTAGGGTAGATTCGAACCTCACTTCGAGTCTATGCCTAGATTCGAAGCCCTCCCCTTAGAATCTAATGGTACACCTTCGAATCTAGCACCAAACTCGAGTTTGTTCTAGCATTTCGACTCTGTTCTTGACCCATTCGAGTCTGTTCATCATTTCAACTTAAATCCTTCATTTCTAAGGCAAAAATCACTAATATATCATGTATAATACCTAGATTCGATTCTACTATGCATATATTATCATATTCCAGCAACATTTCAAGCAAAACAAGCTTAAATTTGCATAAAATGACAGATTCGAATTCTAGTTAACTTCAAAACCGAAACTATAAACTTAAAAGGTTCGATTCTTACCTCAATTCGCACGAACTCTGAAATCCGTTTGTATATTGTTGTTGTACTCCTCGATACCTTTCCGATGACGTATAATTCTCGAAAATCCGACGGTCGGTTTGTGATATGTCTTAGAGAGATGTAGAGAGAGAATTTCTAGAGAGATAAAGTAGTGAGATAGTGTAAACTGAAAAATGAAGCCTATTGCTCTTTATATACCACTTTCGTCATTTTGCACATTTCATCACTCGACTTAACCGGTTCCATAAAATACTGATTTAATCTTAGATTTATCATAAATAACTTTTAAATTCATAATACTCCACAAAATTGATTCTGAGTTCAATTTTCTTAAAAATAGCAACAAACTTTGCTTAATATCCAAATACATAATATCCTCCCAAATTCAACTTAAATATATATATAAGTTTTCCACTTAATTAACCAAAATACATCAAATTAAATCCGTGGATGTTACATACTCGATTTCTCTGTAACTAGATAGTAGATTCATGAATTTCATGAAACAAGGCAACGTATGTCTATCTCGATCTCTGATGTTTGATTTTCATCCACAGGAAACTAAGAAACATCTAAACTAAACTAGAACATATCTTTCTGTGTACCTTTTCCTCGCTTTGTTAAGATTGTTGTTAACTAAAGTTTTGAGGCTTCAATCAAACATCTGTTTTCGAAAGTTGAACGAGTCAAATATCGTCTCTAAGAATTGTCTTAGAAAAATCCACAAGCGTTGGCTTCGTTCTTATCGGTGTTGAAAACCTGCAATACAATTATACTTGTTCTATGGTGCTTTTGTGTTTTGATTTGGCAATGGATGCCATATATAAGGTGTTGCTGATGTATTTGGGCAATTATTATCCTTCTTTTAACAGTAAACATTTTACTTCATTCTCTTTGTTTGGCCATCAAGCTTCAATCTCTTTTCTTTTTTTTTTTCTTTTTTTGTTTTTCCTTATATTTTCATCATTGTTTATATATATAAACTCCATGTATTACGTGAATAATTTTTTTATAAATAATTAGTTATATATATAAATGTTAATTTTTACAAAAAAATATATAATAAAAGTATAGTTATTTATCATAAATATCTATCCATTTTAGATATTCATAAACAGTAGTTATCGTTTTTTAACGTTTTTGTAAGTTTTTTATTTCTAAATTTATATATATTAATCGATATATTTGAATTTTTAGTTTTACGAAAACATAATTTATATATATATTTTATAATAAATATTATGGTATGAAATATGATTTTAAAAATATTGTATTATATATGTATAGATTGAGGTTCAATTGGGAACTTGATGCATTGGGAACCATTGAAAACCAAAAATGCATAAAGGGCAATTTAGGAATGACAAATATATTCATTATTAATTCATGATTAGCTAGTTTATTACCCGTGTATTACACGAATGTTTTAATATATGGTTGTTTATATTAAATACATACATACTAAGAATTAAAATATAAAAATAATAATTTTATTAAAAAAAGGGGAGATTGCACAAAAAACCTCTAAGTTGGATTATTTTTGCGATTAAAACCCCCAATCATTTTTCATTGCACAAAAACCTCCAACCGGTTAAAACTTTGTGAATTTGAGTTTTTTTCAAAAAATATGACTTGCAACCGGTATAGCCGGTTGCAACATGATGACGTATAAAATTTTTAAATAGATTTTTGTGTAAAAAAACTCCACAACTTGTTTAATTTTTTCAATTTAAAACCTCAAATCATTTTTTATATGATAAAAAAACCTCCAACCAACAAAGATAATTAAAATTGAGTCTTCACTGATTGCATTTTGATGACATGGATATATATATTTTAGTTTTATTTATTATACAAAGAATTCGTTTCCCAATGAAACCTCCACCCTCTAGGCTCTAGCGAACCCCACTGCTCTGGCTGATCATATTCAGAAGCTAAAATGGAACATAAATAAATGAAATTGAACATAAAGAGCGGATAAAGTAATCGGAGTTGCCGGAGGTAGAGGAGAAGATAAGAGGTAAATATGATAGTTGGTTAGATGTGATCAAAAAAATAGTTAAGGGTTTTAATCGAAAAAGTCACCAATTTCGGGGTTTTTTTATGCAAAAATTCAGTTTAAAAAATTATACATGTAGTGCCACGTAAGTCGGGTTTGCCATGTGGACGACACGTGTGTGTCATGTAAGCATAGCAACCTATTATTACCGGTAACGTCCTAATTTCGAAAGATTTAACCGGTTAGAAGTTTTTTGTGCAATAAAAAATGGTTAGGAGTTTTAATAACAAAAATGGTCCAACTTTTAGTTTTTTATGCAAATTTCCCTTAAAAAAAATACAAGAATTATATTATTATCATTTGACATAAACTATAATTTTTCTAGACTTCTAAATAAATATAAATGATAATAAGTTTTTTTTACCATCTTTAAACTTTCTATTGTATTGTAGTTATCAATTATTGAAATATGAATATTTGATTTGAATTAATTTTAAATCTTATTATATTAGATGTAAATTTAGATATATATGATTTTGATATTATTTGTTTTTCTAGAATATGATTTGTCACGTGTAAATTGCAAGGTGATAACACATGACATAATGATAAATAAGTAAAGTTATTTATTTATTATTAATTTCTAATTTTAAATTATAATTAGTATTAAAACATGTAATATTTAATGTAAAGTTAAAATGTTTTTTATAAATCAATTGTATAACTATAGATAAAACAATTTTGGTAAATCTATACTATATATAATAAGAAAACCACTTGGAGTTTCTGGACCATTGGATGGAAAGAAATCAATGGTCCAGATTAATGACAACTCATAATTATTTATGAAATGTCCCATATACCCTTAATTAAAATCAATAATTATGCCTATGCCATTTTTTAATTCATTTTCCAAATTTACTCCATTACCTTAATTACATTAAATTTTGATTTTAATTTTTTCATTAATGAATTAATATTTACCTAAAATAAATATGTGTCATTATTATCCTTAATGATCATAGTTAAATTCAAATGTAAAAATTTGAATTTAAATGTAGAAGTGTAGTAAATAAAGTTAATTTTTTTTATAATTATTTTGCTAACAAGATTTAAAATTTAATTAATAAAACTTTAATTGTGAATATGATAAATTTGATTGTTGATATTCAGATATTCCAATTTTATATTTTATCATTTTCAAAATATATACACGTTTACATAATTGAAGTTTTTTGTTTCTTACATTGATATTTCATATTGAAGTTAATAAAAATTAAAAGAAACATTTTTTGCAAACACATATTATCTGTTTTTAATAATATAATATAATAATATTTTTTTTAATTAATATCAAACAACTGAGTGTTTTTAATCTTTAATTTAACTAGCTTTCAATTATTTTTTATTTTAATTATATATAAATTTTATAATAATTTATTTAAATATAAAAAAATATGTGATTTCTAAATCAACCCATGTAATACATGGGTTGATTAACCTATATATTATAATAAAACAAAACAATTCATGTCAAATGTCACTTCTACAATACAAGAAAATTTTATTTTTCCACATCTTTTTCCAAATTTAACACCTTAACTTAATTGCATTAAATTTTGACTTTATTTTTTTTCATTAATTAATTAGTAATAAATTAGATTTTGTAACATTTAAAATTAATGTTTACCTAAAATAAATATCTATAATTATTATCCATAATAATCATAATTAGATCCAAATGTAATAATTTGAATTAGTTGTGGAATTTATTATTATTATGTATAATAAAGGAAAACATCAAATGTCACGTGTCACCTCTACGTTCACCAAAAAGATAATTGCAGCTTATAAAAAATAAAAGATAAATACAATTTAATATTTTTAAAAACGATAAATATACTCTATTTTTTAATCTGTAAATAATAATAAATAAACACAATTATTATTTTTGTATGTTTTTATTTTTATTCATATACATTTTATATAAATTAATTTAATTAAAAATATCCACGTGATACGTGGGTTATAAACTAGTTAGAGGTTAAATTAGGAAGCATTTAAAAACATTTAATTATATTAATAATCTTTTAATTTATTTAAAAATCATGTATATAAATTAATTGAAAGAGTTATATTAGGCAAAATAAGCAGGAAAACAAAAATTAAAAGAGCTGGGAGAGTGACATGTGTCACAAATTATTTTGTTTTATTAATGTATATAGATTAGAATTTTAAAAAAATGTTAACAACATCCATATTTGGAGTAATTAATTTAGAAAATAAAATCCCTAAATTAACTATCATCCCATTAATTCTCTCCCTTTCTCTCTTCTTCTTTCTCTCTCTATCACACACACACACACACACACACACACACACACACACACTTTGGCCATCCTTTCTCTCCCTCTCCCATGGGCGGTCCGCCGCCCTCTCTCCCTCTCACATGGCCGGCGACCACTCGCCTCTCTCTTGGCCGGCGAACACAAGATGATGCAGATGAAGTTGAGGACGAAAAAGATGATGCAAACGATGTAAATTGTGACACCCTTGCCACATTAACCACCAATTACAAGACACCCAGGATTTAATCACCAATCATACAAATACATAATGATCTGATCACCTAGTTTAAGTGCGGAAGCATTAAAATACATAATTAAAGTAATACAACAGTATTAAACACCCTACGGTGCTACAAGGTACCAAATCTAAGTCTACATACTCAAATCAATATTACAACATCCAGAATATATTACAACATTATCCTAAAACACAATTACCGATTGAGCAGTAGAAATCTTCCAAGAACTTCGCAACAACCTAACTAGAAGGTCTGGCGGCATACTTTCCTTTTCCTGTAAAAATAAGACAACTGAGGGATAAGCGAATGCTTAGTGAATACACAGATTACGCATTTTATAAATCCTTATGAAGCCCACAAGAGTAGCACCGACGACACACGTCGTGCACTCTCCACGTACACAAAGTACTACACACATGAGCCGTCGCTCCTACGAGCCCAAAGCTCGGTATGAAACCCAACCATCTGAGACAAACATTACATCGGGGATGACATACTGCCTACCAGAACCACGGAGGGATCAGCTCCGGGTCATATAGCGCAGTAACATCGGAGTAACAGATGCGACCCACCGGTCCATCGTTAGATGCACAACAAATGAACGGACATGCAACAAATATGAATGTGTATCTAAATCTACGCAAGTTAGTAGAATTCCAAACGAATATGAAGCAACATGTCTCAGGAGGCAATAGCTAACATAAAGCAGATATAAACATGCGAAATCATATGTACTCACAGTGGGTGCGTAATTAATCTTTAACCAATATTATTTCTCCTCGGAATTTCAACCGGATCCACAAAGTACTCCACTGTGGGTTAAACAACACCACAAGAGACCTGTAAGTCAGTTGCAACATTAGCTCGTGTCAATAACTTGTTTAATTTTCATATAACCAAATTTTATGAGTTTACAACATTTGATCCCCATTTCGGATCCAAGATAAATTCGAATCCCATTTCAAACCATAGCTAATATTCAAACCTCAACTAAGTTTGAACCCATCTCAGGTTCGAACCTAATTCTTTGAATAACTTTTGTTATTTTATGTGTTGTCTGTGTGTTTCATTCAATATATTCGAGCTTAAAGAGTGGGTTTCAATTTTAGTCATCAAATTCGAATGTTGTGAGGGTTAAATTCGAACCTATCTCGAATTTGGGGTTAAATTCGAATTTCATTTCGAATTTGGGGTTAGATTCGAACCCTATTTAAATTCGAACCCCATGGTGTTAAATTCGAATACATACTCGAATTCAGTACCAAAATCGACTTTGTTCTTGCATTTCGACTTTGTTCTTGGCATTCTCGAATTTGTTCATATCTACAGCTTAAATCATTCATTTCAAAGCCTAAAAATCACGAATATGTCATGTATTAAGCCTAGTTTCGATTCTATTACACATACTCTATCATATTCTAGTTAAAACTCAAGCCAAATTTGCTTTATTCACACAACCATTGATAAACTCGAATTCATATCTTCAAAACCGAAATATAAAAGCTTAAAAGGGTCGATTCTTACCTCAAATTCGTACGAAATCAAGAATGCAATCGTAGATTGTTGTAGTACTCCTCGAGATCTTTCCGATGACGTATAGAACTCGGTAATCGGCCGGTCGGTTTGGGAGAAAATCTAGATTTTTATCCGGTTCCATATAATACTGATTTATTCTTAGTTTTATCATCACTAACTTTTATAATTCATAATACTCCATAATAATAATTATTAATTCTCAAACTTCATAGCTTCTTAAAATAGCAACTAACTTTGATAAAAAAAATACAATTCAACTTAAATCACAAAATTTTAAACTAATAAACCTCAAATACAGAAATTTTATCATCAGGATGTTACAGCATGGGCTCCACCACGCTCAAACTTCGTCCTCGAAGTTATGTGGATTCAAACAATTGCGGATATTTCCTCAACATTTCCGACTTAGCCTCCCATGTATGATTCGCTCCCTTATGATGCTTCTAATGTACAAGCACCATTTCTATCTCTTTACTCCTTAGCTTTTTCATCTTATTATCCAATACGCACTCCGGCTCCTTCACATAACGAAGTCATTCATCAATTTGCAACTCGGTGTGATCAGCCCAATCCTCATTTCCAGTAGTAAATGATTTTCTGAGATTTCCAACATGGAACACCGGATGTATGCCCGACATCTCTTCAGGCAATTCCAAACGATACGACTGATTTCCTATCTTCTCAGAAATCCTAAACGGTCCAACGAATCTCGGAGCCAACTTTCCTCTCTTCACAAATCGTGTAACACCCCTCATAGGTGATACTTTCAGATATACCCAATCATTTATTTCAAAGTTGATCGGTTTGTGCCTCCTATCGTAGTAACTTTTCTGACGATCCTGGGCCGCCTTCATGTTCTGCCTAATCAACTGTATCTTCTCGTTTGTTTCTTGAAGCAATGCCGGCCCAGCAATCGGTGTTTCACCAGTTTCTCTCCAACAGGTAGGAGTCCTACACCTTCTCCCATATAAAGCCTCGAACGGCGCCTTCTTTATCATTGCGTGATAACTGTTGTTATACGAAAACTTTATTAGTGGCAGATGATCATCCCAATTGCCACCGAGGTCTAGTATACTCGCTCTCATCATATCCTCCAAGGTGAGATAGTTCTTTCACTTTGGCCATCGGTTTGCGGACGATAAGCCGTACTCATAGCAATCCTTGTACCCAGTCCTTCCTGCAAAGCCGACCAGAAGTTCGAAGTAAATCGGCTATCTCGATCCGATACTATGGACTTAGGCACTCCATGCCTAGAAACAATCTCGTCCATGTAAATTTGAGCCAACTTCTCCAGCGAATAATTTTCTCTAATCGGTATAAAGTGAGCCGACTTAGTAAATCTATCAACTATCACCTAAACTGCATCGTGTTGACGCCTAGTCTTCGGCAGTTTTGTAACAAAATCCATCGTTATGTGCTCCCACTTCCATTCCGGAATGGGAAGCGGTTGCAGACTGCCATAAGGTTGCTGATGTTCGGCTTTCACAAGCCGGCAAGTCCTACATTTCTCCACATACTGACCAATATCCTTCTTTAATCCCGGCCACCAAAAGTCTGCTTTCAAGTCATTGTACATCTTTGTACTTCCAGGTTGTACAGAAAACTTGGATTGATGTGCCTCTTCAATGATCACCTGTCTCATTCCACCAAATTTCGGCACCCATATCCTTTCATAAATTCCTTTCAAACCCGATTCACTAGTTTCCATATTCTTAAGTTGTATCCTAATATCCTCAGCACCAACATTTTCTTCCTTCAAAGCTTCCTCCTGAGCGGCTTTTACATCGTCAATAATAGTGGAGGTTAACATCGTGGACGTCAGCATATAACAACAATCCTTAGAATATGCTTTGCGACTCAAAGCATCGGCTACCACATTAGCCTTTCCGGGATGGTACAGTATCTCACAATCGTAGTCTTTAATAAGCTCCATAGACCTACGTTGTCTCATATTAAGCTCCTTCTGACTAAAGATGTATTTTAAACTCTTATGGTCCGTGTATAATTGGCACTTAGTACCGTACAGATAGTGTCTCCATAACTTCAGAGAAAATGTAACCGCGGTCAACTCCAAATCATGAGTCGAATAATTCTTCTCGTGCTGCTTTAACTGTCTCGAGCCATAAGCAATTACCTTTCCACGCTGCATCAGTACAGCGCCTAACCCCAGTCTTGAGGCATCCGTATACACCACAAAATCGTCATTGCCCTCAGGTAAAGCAAGTATCGGCGCCTCACTTAATGCCTTCTTCAGGATCTCAAATGCCTCCTGCTGCACAGTTTCCCATACAAACGGTGCATTCTTCTTTGTTAATGCAATCAAAGGAACTGCAATCGTAGAAAAATCCTTTATGAACCTCCTATAGTAGCCCGCCAACCCCAGAAAACTTTTAACCTCAGTAGCTGAACACGGCGGTTCCCAGTTCTTTATCGCTTCTACCTTAGCCGGATCTACCGAAATCCCAGCTCCAGAAATCACATGTCCTAAAAACTGTATCTGTTGCAGCCAAAACTCACACTTCGAAAATTTGGCGTACAACTTCTCTTTCCTCAACAACTCTAACAGTTCCCTTAGATGTTCAGCATGCTCAGCCTCAGACTTAGAGTACACCAGAATGTCATCAATAAACACTATTACAGACTTGTCTAACATCGGTCTGCACACTCTATTCATAAGATCCATAAAGACAGCCGGGGCATTGGTTAACCCAAAAGGCATAACCAAAAACTCGTAATGCCCATAACGCGTCATAAATACTGTTTTAGGCACATCCTCTTCTCGTACCTTCAACTGATGGTACCCCGACCTCAAATCAATCTTGTAGAACACACTCGCCCCATGTAATTGATCGAATAAATCATCTATCCTTGGAAGCGGATACTTGTTCTTAATAGTCAGCTTATTCAGCTCCCGGTAGTCAATGCACATTCTCATCGTGCCATCCTTCTTCTTAACGAATAATACTGGAGCTCCTCACGGTGATGAACTCGGTCGAATGAAGCCCTTGTCCAACAACTCTTGAAGCTGTGTCATCATTTCTTTCATTTCGGTTGGGGCAAGGCGATATGGAGAACGAGCTACCGGTGCAGCTCCAGGGATCAGATCAATCCGAAACTCAACTTGTCTCTCAGGCGGCACGCCAGACAAGTCTTCCGGAAACACATCCGGAAATTGTGAAACAACAGGCACATCGGCCAAAGTCTTCTTCTCAGCCTTGGCATCAATAGCATATGCCAGATAGGCGTCACACCCCTTTGCAACAAGCTTTCGAGCTTTTGCAATGGTCAGTAAACACAGATTCCCACTTCTCGTATCCTCATAAATGCATATTTCACGCCCCTCTGGAGTAGTTATCTTTATCATACGATTCTTACACACTATATGGGCTTCATTCTCAATCAACCAGTCCATCCCGACTATCACATCAAACTCACTGAACTCAATAGGAATCAGGTCCAAATTGAAGACTACATCCTCAATTACTGACGTGTAGTTACGGTATACGTGATCTACTTTGACTAGAGTATTGCTAGCAGTTTCTATATCAAGTATAGCAGATAATCTAGACAGGGGCATGGAAAGTCTTTGTGCAAAAACAGTGGAAACAAACGAACGATTTGCACCTGAATCAAATAAAACTCTTGCTGGCATAGAATTTACGATAAACGTACTCGTAACCACTTTCGGGTTTTCCCTTGCCTCCTCTGCAGTAATTTGAAAGGCACGAGCCGGTGCCCTTTGTGGCTGACCCCAGCGGTTAACTGAACCACCACTTGAACCTCCAGAAGATCGTGTTGATGTTGGAGTAGCAACGGCTGGATCATTCTTTCTGCAATTCCTACTGTAATGCCCCCATACACCACACTTATGGCAAGCATCACCCTTCCTTGGGCACTCATTCTGAAAATGACCCAACTCTCCACAACAAAAGCAAGCGTGTCCATTAGTACACTTGCCAAAGTGTTCCAAATGGCATCTATTACAGTACTGCGGCTCAGTGTTGATGGAGTACGCACGAGCACGACCATGACCAGAAGAACCAGACTGTCGGCGATAAGACTGCTAAGGCGAATACTGTGAAGTCCGAGAAGATCCCGAGTATCCTCCCTCACGTTGGCGCTTCGGCGGCGCCGGTTGTGTTGGGTTGGAGGAAGCAGCAGCGGACCCAATGGAATAACCCGACATTATCAGAATTTGCTCTACATTTCTGGCAGCCTCAAGTAAACCAGCAAATGTAGGGTAGCGAACGTTGCTCATGACCCTCCTAATCTCAATATCCAGACCAGCCTCGAACCTGGTCACTTTCCTCTCTTCGGTATCAACTTGATGAGGCGCAAACAGACTCAGCCTCGTGAACTCCACAGCATATTGGGACACAGTCTTAGTCCCCTGCATCAACGACATAAACTTAGCCTCCAGTCTTCGGCGCTCATCAACTGGACAGTATTGCTGAGTGAATAACTCTGTAAACTCAGCCCAAGTCATCACAACCACTTTCTCCAAGGTTAAAGCATTAACCATGGAATTCCACCACATGATTGCATCATTAGTGAACATTGCAGAAGCATACCGAACCATGTCCTTCTCAGCACAGTCGCTGATTCGGAATGTTCGTTCGGTTGCTGTTATCCATTCCAGTGCGGCAACAGCATCACCCAATCCATTAAATTCCACGGCCCCGTTTCCCTTAAAGTCCTTCAAACGACAGCCCCTGGGTTTGTTAGATGACCCAGTATTTTCATCTTGTTTCTCATTGTTGCCCCCTTCTTTTTCTTTGTTCTTCCTCTTATCCTCTCTTCTCTTAGCTTCGGCCTCATCTCGAGCCCGAAACTATCTTGTGTCATCTTGTTCTGCTCAGCCATCATGGCTAGCATCATCTCCCTTGTTTCTTCAGGTGTCATTCCTCCTCCAGACATGTTCTGAAATAATAAACATATAACTTGTTTAGTAACATGTCATTAATTTAAAGACACCGCCCATTTGTCCCGTATGATAGTCAATCTCCTATGATTACTATATCGTAACCTATCTTAGTTCAGATCATTACTTAGTATCACTACATGTCATCACTTAATGTTTGAGACCAAGACCTCACGGACACTTGAATCTCAAACTACTGCTCTGATACCATCTCGTGTGACACCCTTGCCACATTAACCACCAATTACAAGACACCCAGGATTTAATCACCAATCATACAAATACATAATGATCTGATAACCTAGTTTAAGTGCGGAAGCATTAAAATACATAATTAAAGTAATACAACAGTATTAAACACCCTACGGTGCTACAAGGTACCAAATCTAAGTCTACATACTCAAATCAATATTACAACATTATCCCAAAACACAATTACCGATTGAGCAGTAGAAATCTTCCAAGAACTTCGCAACAACCTAATTAGAAGGTCCAGCGGCAGACTTTCCTTTTCCTGTAAAAATAAGACAATTGAGGGATAATCGAATGCTTAGTGAATACACAGATTACGCATTTTATAAATCCTTATGAAGCCCACAAGAGTAGCACCGACGACACACGTCGTGCACTCTCCACGTACACAAAGTACGACACACATGAGTCGTCGCTCCTACGAGCCCAAAGCTTTGTATGAAACCCAACCATCTGAGACAAACATTACATCGGGGATGACATACTGCCTACCAGAACCACGGAGGGATCAGCTCCGGGTCATATAGCGCAGTAACATCGGAGTAACAGATGCGACCCACCGGTCCATCGTTAGATACACAACAAATGAACGGACATGCAACAAATATGAATGTGCATCTAAATCTACGCGAGTTAGTAGAATTCCAAACGAATATGAAGCAACATGTCTCCGCAGGCAATAGCTAACATAAAGCAAATATAAACATGGGAAATCATATGTACTCACAGTGGGTGCGTAATTAATCTTTAACCAATATTATTTCTCCTCGGAATTTCAACCGGATCCACAAAGTACCCCACTGTGGGTTAAACAACACCACAAGGGACCTGTAAGTCAGTTGCAACATTACCTCGTGTCAATAACTTGTTTAATTTTCATATAACCAAATTTTATGAGTTTACAACATTTGATCCCCATTTCGGATCCAAGATAAATTCGAATCCCATTTCAAACCATAGCTAATATTCAAACCTCAACTAAGTTTGAACCCATCTCAGGTTCGAACCTAATTCTTTGAATAACTTTTGTTATTTTATGTGTTTTCTGTGTGTTTCATTCAATATATTCGAGCTTAAAGAGTGAGTTTCAATTTTAGTCATCAAATTCGAATGTTGTGAGGATTAAATTCGAACCTATCTCGAATTTGGGGTTAAATTCGAACTTCATTTCGAATTTGGGGTTAGATTCGAACCCTATTTCGAATTTAAGGGTTAAATTCGAACCCCATGGTGTTAAATTCGAATACATACTCGAATTCAGTACCAAAATCGAGTTTGTTCTTGCATTTCGACTTTGTTCTTGGCATTCTCGAATTTGTTCATATCTACAGCTTAAATCATTCATTTCAAAACCTAAAAATCACGAATATGTCATGTATTAAGCCTAGTTTCGATTCTATTACACATACTCTATCATATTCTAGTTAAAACTCAAGCCAAATTAGCTTTATTCACACAACAATTGATAAAAACGAATTCATATCTTCAAAACCGAAATATAAAAGCTTAAAAGGGTCGATTCTTACCTCAAATTCGTACGAAATCAAGAATACAACCGTAGATTGTTGTAGTACTCCTCGAGATCTTTCCGATGACATATAGAACTCGATAATCGGCCGGTCGGTTTGGGAGAAAATCTAGAGAGAAGGTAGAGAGAGTTTCTAGAGAGAGTATCTAGAGAAAGAGAGAGAGAGCAAATGGTAAAAATGAAAGGCTTTTGGCCTTTTTATTCTTATTTTCATCATTTTGCACATTTCACCCCTCAACTTATCCGGTTCCATATAATACTGGTTAATTCTTAGTTTTATCATCACTAACTTTTATAATTCATAATACTCCATAATAATAATTATTAATTCTCAAACTTCATAGCTTCTTAAAATAGCAACCAACTTTGATAAAAAAAATACAATTCAACTTAAATCACAAATTTTTAAACTAATAAACCTCAAATACAGAAATTTTATCATCAGGATGTTACATAAATGAACATGCAAAACGATGAAGATGCAAAAAATGAGGATGAAGTTGTATCGTGTTTGAATATGAAGATTGAAAAGATGAAAATGAAGATGCATCGTGTTTGAAGATAAATCCGATGAAGTTGAATCGGATGAATCGGATGAATATGCATCGTGTTTTAAAATGAATCCTATAAAGATGCATTGTGTTTGACACCGACGATGATAATGTCGAACAAGAAGATGACCGAAAATTGTTTGTGACGACGATGAAGAAGATGCATCATAAATTTTGAAGGGTTAATTTTAGTTTTGAATTTGTTTAGATTTTGTAGTTTTGGAAGCGTATTAATTCATTTATTTTAGCATTTATTGTTTAGATGCATCACGTATTATTTAGATTTTGTAATTTTGAATTTGTTTAGATTTTGTAGTTTTGGAAGTGTATTAATTTCATTTATTTTTGCATTTATTGTTTGATTAAATATTCAATTAATATAAAATTAAAATTTAATTGAGTAGGTGTATTATTTTTCCCAAATACCCTTATGCATATCAAATACATGCATCATATGATGCACATTTGATCATTTAATCTAAGGGACGTGAATGGTTTTTTTTTAGGTTCTCGATGTTAACCTACTCTTAAACTACTTTTTTTGTATTTATCTTTTATTTTATATTAAAAATATTAAAACATTGTATTTATCTTTTTTGGTGAAATGTGTTAACGCTATGTGACATATTATCATCTCTTCTATTATATACTAGGTTAATACCTATGTATTACACTAGTTAATTTTAAAAATATAAATATTTATAAAATTGTATATTATAATAATTATAGGAATAATAAAGTTTGCATAAGTTTAGTTGATTAGTTAATAAATTAATCATATTAGATTTGGAATAGTTTGATATGCTTTAAAATTTAAAGTAAATTTAGTAATGAAGTGTCAAAAGAAAAGAACAAAATGTGTCAAATCAAAGAAGAGCATGATATGTGACATTTTATTTACTCATTAATAGTATAGATAGATAGATATAGATTTAGATTGTGTATCTTTCATCCTACCGGTAGTAATTTATTTTATTTTTGTTTCTAGTAGATGTATACTTTGTTAACTTGTAAACCGCATACAACCAATAAAAATGCTTATTTGGATTTATGTCATCAACATGCATTTTTAGTGGTTATATCCGGAATCGGCAAGAAACAGAATGAAAAGCATAACCATGATAAAAAAAATTCTAAAAGATATAAATAGAAACAATGATAAAATTATAAAGCACATGTATTAATATTGCAATGATGATGATTTTATTGATATTACAATTTTATATTTAGCTTTTTTGTAGAACACCTCATGTCCTACTTATGCAAAAACATATTTGTTTAGTAATTTTTACTTGCTTTTCTGAATAAGCAAATATGTTTAAAACTCCAAAACAAACAGTCAAACACATAATTGACAAGAATCAGGGCGTTTGGCTCAAGGAATCTAATGAAAAATGAATGAACATTCCATTTCGCATATTTGGCTGTCAAAATTTTAGGAAATGACAATTCTCTTTCAAACAGAACGTTCCATCCACTAAAGGAATGCGTTTTCTGTGTTATTATTGAATGAACATTCTATTCTCATGACATATTTTTTATATCCACCACATCGACGTGACCTAATCCTACATATCCTATCTATACATTATTCATTTCATATTACCCATCACATCAAACTTACGAGACATCTTGTAATGTTGTATTCCCGTAAATATTCAGCACCTTAATGATATTCTCATCATATACATGAAGAAACAAGCTCAATAAATGTAATATGATAGAGAAGAAGACAATATGAATGTAGAGAGAGTTATGAACAGTGGCGGCTGGAAAAAACAATTCAAATGTCAACCGTGGGACAAAAAGGTAACCCTAGGAGCCTTTTGTAGGCTCCTTTAATTATCTTTCATACATTGGCAACTTTGGCCCCTACACTATTCCTTAAACATAAATTACATAGAAATAACATAGAAGACAAATTACAAAGATAATAAATATTACAAAACAACTCCTAAGATCGAAATAAATAAATCTAACAATCTCCCCCTTTTCGATCACTTAGGAGGTCCTGGAACTCGGGCATGGTCAGTAGATTCTCGAAGACCAAGTATGACGTCGAAGCGTCTGGTTACTTGTCTTGTATGTAGCCGCTCGTTCAGGTAGTCTATGCCGCTGAGTGTATTCTGTATCTCCGTAGGTGAGCATCTCTGTTCAGGATCTGGTTGAGCATCATAGTCTTGTACTTTCTTTGTGAGAGCAGCTCGAACCAATCTAAGTGTACCATCGGAGTAGCAAGGAAGGTTCTCAAAGCGCATATACCTTTTGTAGCCCTTGTAGTTTACAAAAACAATTCCCGGATCCCCAGAAAGTACAACTCTGTAGGCCGGGTGGTGGGCTAGGAGAAAGCTGTCCTGTTCTGGTGCACGAAGCCCTACCTTAACCATAGCACTTTCGATCGCCATCTGAAAATCTCTTAGGCACATTATTATCGATCGGCGATTCATGCTTCGTACTAGGGCTCCTACGGCGGTCATGTGCGTTAGACGTTTCCTGATGCGATTTTTCAGACTATTGTGAAGGAACTCAACGTCATCCGCACTTATGAAGTCAAGATCATACTCGAAGATGTCATCTCCCGTCCCATCTTCTCTTTCCACTTGGTAGGAGGGATAGAAGACTCTGGCTCTTTTGCACATAGTGATTGTCTTGAGCTTTTTGATCTTTGACTTTGACACCTTAGACCTTTGTTCCCGGAGCATCAATTGGTAGTATTCAGCCTGTTCAGCTTTGGAGACATTCGTAAGTTCCATGAGAAGGCGTCTGCTGAAGGCTCCAGGTTTCTTTCTGAATACCATTTTAAATCTTTCTTCAAGGTAAGGGTTCTGAAACTGCTCCGGGGGGAATTTCTGTAGGAATTCTTTCAGGCCCTGAATGGGGGGTTCTTCTATTTCATCCTTTTTATCTTCGAGAAGCTTTATAATAGTCCCCCGCCATTCTTGTCGCATCTGATCTTTTTCTTCCCGCGGCAGTGTATGAACCTTGCCTCTTGTGTAGTGGTCTACCCAGAATAGGTCATCTTTTCTGTATACGCCAGGGCCCTCCAGAGTTTCGTCGAAGCAATCGACCCTTTTTGTTGGGGAGGGACCTGAACGTTGGGTTTGTTGGACTGGTGGAGGGCTTGGGGATCTTGGAGGGCTGATAGTGATGTGGGATTCTTTTAATGACAGGGGAGCTTGAATGGATGAAAGTATATCTTCTTGATGGGCTCGGGGTGGTGAATTCAGGAAATCAAAAGATGAGGATGAGGATTTTTTCGTTGGAGAATCAGGCTCAGGCTTAGGAGTTAATAAAGGTTGGTTGTCGTCGGTATCGGAATCTGAGTCAGAGACTAATATGATTTCAACCTTTTCGTGCGGTTCCTCAAATTCTACCATGGCTGTCATCGGATCCAGTGGAGCTGGACCCTCGACCATGGGCTCGTCTTCTATTAACATGTACTCCTGAGCCTCCTGAGGCTTTTCCCCCGACCCCTGAAACTCGGACCCCTCGACGGTCTCTGCTCCCCCTATACCCAGCATGGGCTCCTCAAATTGAACTTTTCTGCGCTTCTCCCCCTCATGACGATCAGGGTCGTCCTGGTCGTCATGTTTCCTTTTAGGGGCTTCGGCCTGAGTGCGGCACTGAAGGTATATGACCGCCGACTCGAGGTGATCCATTCGCGAATTGAGCTGCTCTTGGACTTGAAGAATTAATCGGTTAAGTGCATCAATCTTGTCCGAGAGCTCGGCTATCTGAAGTTGGACTGAATGGGAACCTGGTGAGGGGCCAGCTTCGGAGGCGACACCCTTACCCTTGATAAGAGAAAGAAGGGCGGTGTGACGGTCCTCGGCGGCCTCCCTTTGGGCGTCCAGGTCAGCCCGGGTAATAACTCTGGCAGCACGTAATGCTGTCGTTAGCATCTCCAGATTGATGGGGAGATGGCCGGAAGTGGACGGCGTTGATTGAGCCACTCCCGGTCTTCCTTCCGTCATCTCTGGCTCCACTGCGGGACGCTCAGATCCGGAAGTTTGTTGAGCTGCCACGGAGGCAGCTCTTGGGGATGCCACAAAGGCATCGTGCGTGGTGTGAATTTGTGGGGATGGAATCGTGGATGAAGGAAGTTCGGTCACGTGGGGAGGAGTGTGACCTCTTTCAACACCGCCGCTCTCCGAATGAGAGGGCGATGGAGTGTGTGGAAGATCCCCGTGGAATGAAGTGGTTTCCCTTTGAGGGGAAACCAAGTGGATGGTGGGGGTTATTTCGACCGCTGGACTAACGGTCTTTTGAAAGGGAGTCCGGCTAACAGGGCTTGGTTCACCCTCAGACTGAATATCCCTCGCTCTTACGACAGAGACGGTTCTTTCGGAATCCGCCGTCTCTGCCGTCTCACCTACAGCTCCCTCCCTCACAATCTCAACCTCCCGCTCACCGATACCCATAAATTGTTGAACATCCATCCGTTCTCCCTCATGCTCACTCTCGCTTTGCTCACCTTCGGACTGGTTAGTCTCAGTCGACTCCGACTGAGACTCATCCGGATAATTCTCTCTTATATACGCCCTAACCCGCTCTGTGCCCCTTGACCTCGTTAGAGTAGACAGAGGAATTTTCATCACTGGAACTGTCGGGGCCCCCTTTGGCAGAGTTAACTTTTGTATGGCCACTGAGGGGTAAACATCAGCTTCTGGACGCTCGTGAATATCGTCGTCTTGGTCCATTGCACATTGGATGATGAGTTGAAGGAATCTTTGATACGGAACATACTTGCGGCCTTTCTTTGTGCTTCTTTCGACGTAGACTCTTCGTAACTCTTCAAAGATGAAAGCGGCATAGTCCACGTGTCGGTCGAAGGCAAAGCCGGTGAACATGGCTAATACCTGGGCCGACACCGAATCATGACCAGAATGCTTGGCTGTGAGGCATTTGTTTAGCACATCGAAGAGAATCCGCCAGTGGGACTGAAGGTTTTTTGTGCGGAGGTCTGATGGTTTTTTAAGAGGGCCGTCATACCCTAGAGTTTGTATTTCAGTGAGGGCTTCAGAGACGGATGGGTTTGGGTCGAAGGAATCAAGGGTGGGAAGGTAGTCTTCTATGGGTAGACGAAGAATGTGGCGGATGGCTGCGATGGTGATTTTGACTGGAACGCAGTCAATGATGGAGGTGAAGTGAGGTTCGGGGTCGGTTATATATTGGAGCCTGTTCAAGAATTGTTGGAGGTAAATCTGGGGAACAGCTATGGCAGTTGATAGTGCGTAATAGATGGGATGGCGGGTGAGGATGTCGAAGGCAAGGGTTTGGGTTTCTTTGGAAAGGATGGAGACGTCGAGTTGCCAGTTATGTGGGATAAACTCGACAAACTCGGCGTCGGGTAAAATGGATTCCTCGGGTAGCTGAGCATTATTATTTGGAATGGGAGGATGAGGTACGGTGAGAATGATTGCTGGATCCATTATCCTGCAAACTGCAACAAAGTTAGAATCATAAGACTTGATAGGATAATGCATTGATGTGAAGTCTAGATGAGTGTGAAATAGAAATTGTCTGATCTGTTTAGCATCGGGTCTTCATTAGCATAATAAAATTCCACTAATAAAGTCCAAAGTCAATCGTTAAGAGACCGATGTTAGATAAGACCGTTTCACTCAAACACTGATCCTAACTCTAATCAATGGTGCACTTGGATGGAACTATTTTTGTGATTTTTAATTTATATGAAAATGGAAAAAATGAAAAATGAAAAATTTAAAAAAATCCTAAGTGTTGGATTTCGGATGGTCCGAATTCGGATGAACAGTGTCATCGAATTCGGATCCGTCCGAAATGGGATAATGCATGAAAGATGTGTGTGGGACCGAATTCGGATGAGGTGAAAATGGGGACCGAATTCGGATGATGGTCCGAGGTGTAAGTCATGAAGGTGGTCCGAATTCGGATGAGTTATGAACATGGTCCGAATTCGGTTGATGACTTGTGTAAATGCATGCAATGATATGGGAAGGTCCTAAGTTCGGATGGTACCTGGAATTCGGATGAGGACCGAATCCGGGTATCATCCGAATTCGGATGCACAGTGGAGAACAGACTTAGACAATTTTCAAGTTTTGAAAATTTTGATCTTGCTTTGATGGTCCGAATTCGGATCAACAGTGAACCGAATTCGGATCAACAGTGTTCGAAATGGGATTTATACTTTTGAAAATTTTTAAAACTAATCTAAGTCGGACATCCGAATTCGGGTGGTGGTCCGAATTCGGACATCCGAAATTGCATGAGTGCAGTTAATGTTCATGCAAAAATTAAAGGTGAACAGTTGAAAGGTTAATAAAAATGCATGAAATTACAGATCCTACTTTAAAATAACTAACTGAACACTTTATCTAACTACAACTAAGAAAATATAACACATTAAACTACCTAAAAAGAGTAAAAACCGAAATGAAAAACTAAAAATATTTTGAAAATCAAACAAGTAATATACTAAGTTAAAGACTGAAATAAAGATAGAAAAATGTTACCTGGTGATGCAGATGATGGAAAATGCAAGAAAAATGAAGAAGAATGATGATCCAAAAGCTTCAAATCGGTTACAATGGTGGAAGTGGGCGGTGGTCGACGAGAGAGAAGGAGAAGAAAGAAAGATGGAAATATCTTGAAGATGAAGAAATTGACTATTTGACCACCCCTATTTAAACGCGCGGGTCGTGGGTCGGGTTAAGGATCCGCGCTTAAACAAGAACATGGGCTGCCGGTTTTGGACTCAACAATCACACACAAAATTAATTTAAAAAAATATGGGCCTTTCAAGAAATTAAACAAAACAGAATTAAAAAAAATTTGGCCCAATTTTTATTGCATCTTTTTGAGGTTTTCCATGAGACTTCAAAAATAACAAATAAAAATAACAAATAAAAAATAAAATATTTTTGGTATTTTCTTTAATTTTGAAATTAAAATAAAATGAGATGTAGTAACCTAAAATCTTTTTGGCTTTTTAATAAATTTGAAAGATAAAATCTTTTTGTGATTTTCTGACCTATTAAATTAAAACTTAACACTAAATTAGAATTAAGACTAACCTAAAATTCAAAAATTTAACTAAAAAAGAAATAAAGAGACACACAGAATTATATAATTTAAAAATGCTAACTCTACTCCCCCTCAAATAAATACCGGTTCTTTTTCCTTTTCCTTTTCAGATTTAAATCACGGCAACCCTTTATAACCTTTCAAGTACAGACAAACCTGGATATTGTTTGCATCCCACTCTGTGAAGAGCAATTCACACAGCAATTTATCAGAATCATTAATTATTAAAGATATACGCAGATAAGGAAATAATGAGTTTCAATCTTGTGACATAATCCTTAAATTTAAATAACAGATATTTTCTAAAATAAAGGAATCTCAATCATGATAGATTGAAATAGAATTATTTAAGACAATATCTGAAATTTAATTGGAAGGTGGATTCAACATGCCGATATGAGATACTAAAAACTGAAAACGAGGTTCGTCTAAAGCTTTAGTAAATATATCCGCAAGTTGGTATTCCGTGCCAACCAGATACAACTCAATGGTTCCCTTTTCCACGTGATCTTTAATAAAATGATACCTGATATCTATGTGTTTTGTTCGAGAGTGCTGCACAGGATTGCAAGAGATGGCAATTGCACTTCGAGAATCACAGTAAATAGGGATATTGGTGAGTGAGAACCCATAATCGCGTAATTGTGTTCTCATCCACAGCACTTGAGAGCAACAGCTTGCAGCTGCTACATACTCAGCCTCAGCTGTAGATGTGGATACACAATTCTGCTTTTTGGAAGACCAACTCACCGGTCTATCTCCTAAAAACTGTATTCCTCCCGACGTGCTTTTTCTGTCCACTCTACAACCTGCAAAATCAGCATCTGAAAACGCGGTAAGATCAAAATCGGTTCCCTTTGGATACCATAGACCAAGTTCGGGTGTACCCTTAAGATAACGAAAAATGCGTTTTACCGCAGTTAGGTGTGATTCTTTTGGGTCGGCCTGAAATCTAGCACAAAGACATGTTGAAAACACTATATCCGGCCTGCTGGCAGTCAAGTATAGTAAGGATCCTATCATCCCTCTGTAAGTTGAATTATCGACACTTTCCCCGGAAGGATCGGTGTTTAACTTACAGTTGGAGGCCATGGGAGTTGCGATACTCATGCAAGAGTCTAACTTATACTTCTTGAGAATGTCAAGAGTATATTTCGACTGGTTCACAAAAATCCCATCCTCAAGTTGTTTGACTTGTAATCCGAGGAAAACGTTCATTTCCCCCATCATACTCATCTCAAACCGAGACTCCATTAGGGCTGAAAAATCCTTACAAAAATTACTGTCAGTAGATCCAAATATAATATCGTCGACATAAATCTGTACTAGCATTATATGTGGGCCTTCCCTTTTAGTGAACAGAGTTGTGTCCACCACACCTTTATAGAAACCGGCAGAAATACAGAAATTCGAAAGACTATCATACCATGCTCGAGGTGCTTGTTTTAAACCATAGAGGGCCTTATCTAGCACATAAACATGGTCAGGTTTATGTGCATCAACAAAGCCTTGTGGTTGTTCAACATACACCTCCTCGTTAAGTTCACCGTTTAGAAAGGCAGTCTTGACGTCCATTTGGTACACTTTGAAGTCTTTGTGTGCCGCGTACGCCAAGAAGATTCTGATTGCTTCGATCCGTGCAACTGGAGCGAAGGTCTCGTCATAATCTATCCCTTCTTGTTGTCGGTAGCCTTTGGCAACAAGTCTTGCTTTGTTCCTTATCACAATGCCGTTTTCATCTCGTTTGTTCTTAAAGATCCACTTCGTTCTGATGACTGTATGGTCTTTTGGCTTGGGAACTAACCGCCATACTCTTAGATGTTCAAACTGGTTGAGTTCCTCTTGCATTGCAGCTATCCAATCCGGATCTGTCAAGGCTTCATCCACACGAGCGGGCTCTATCATACTCAAGAATGATGCGTAGAGACATTCATTAGCAGATGCCCTACGAGTTTGGACTCCTGTTGATACGTCACCAATGATTTGCTCTGTTGGGTGACTGCGGGTCCATTTGATCTCGTGTGGAAGGGGTGCTCGGGATGGAACCTCTGTGGTTAATATGGGGATGGATGAGGATTCATGGTCAATGGTTTCAAATGATGGTACCACAGGTTCTGGTTCAATTTCCGAGTGTTCAGGTGAAGGAAGAATCGTTGGTATTATATGTGAGGGTATTACAGGAGTAGATTCAACTGCGGATGTGTCGGTGGATGATGTGGATGGATGAGGATATGTTGATGAAGATGGTGCGGAGAAACTTTGCGGCGCAGTTGAACTGGAAGGATTACCTACATTATTTACAACATTAGACACACTAACATTAGGACCGAAAAATTCAACATAAAAAGGATCAAATAAATTAACCAAATCAAAAGAAGAAAAAGAAATGGGGTTATTCGAAGAGTCTCCAGGCATTTGAGTAACGCGTGGTCCTGATTGATCAACTTCGGGTGCCAGTTCAGCCAACTCATCAAATGTGATGTGCACACTTTTATTGACTGTTCTGGTTCGGGTATTGAATGCGCGATACGCCTTCGAGTTGGAAGAGTATCTAATGAAGATCGCTTCATCCGCCTTTTCGTTAAATTTCCCGAGGTTGTCCTTGTCATTCAGCACGTAGCACCTGCAACCAAATACACGTAAGTACTTGATAAATGGTACTTTATTCAAAAAGAGTTGGTAAGGAGTTTTGTTAAAGCGCTTATGGATGATGGAGCGATTCTGTGTATAGCATGCTGTTGATACGGCTTCGGCCCACAAGAACGGAGGTAGCTTTGAATATGTGAGCATTGTACGAGCGGCTTCTACTAGCGTACGGTTACGCCTTTCCACGATCCCATTTTGTTGAGGTGTTCGAGCAGCAGAGTATTGATGCTGAATCCCTTTGGATCGAAGGAAGCCCTCCACTACTGAGTTCTTGAACTCCGTGCCGTTATCTGATCTGATTGATTGTACTGACAGCTGCTGTTGGGTCTCGACACTCTTGATAAAATCAATGATTTCTTGAGCTGTCTCGTCCTTGGAACGCAAGAACCTGACCCAGGTATATCGAGAATAATCATCAACGATAACCAACACATATCGTTTTCCATTTATGCTTTGAGTTCTCATCGGTCCGCATAAGTCCATATGAAGTAACTCTAAAACTCTTTTTGTTGATGGTTCGGGCTTTGGTTTGTGAGATGATCGTTTCATTTTTCCTTTCTCACATGCTCCACACAGATGGTCCTTTTCGTAGCGCAACTCAAGAAGCCCTTTGACCAATTGCTTCGCAGCCAGCTTGTTGATATTATCAAAATTCAAATGGGATAATCTTCTATGCCACAACCAAGAGTCTTTTGAAGAGGCTTTTGATAGTAGGCAAATGTTATCCTTCACTACCAGCTTAGCTACGTCAATGGTGTAAAGGTTAGATTTTCGGGAACCAGTTAAGATTTCATTTCCATCCATGTTCTTAACACTGCAGTTCTTAGCCCTAAACGTTACTTCTAGTCCTTTGTCGCAGAGCTGTCCTATGCTAAAAAGATTATGAGATAACCCCTCAACATAGTCAACATCCTTGATGACCAGATTATTTAGAACTAAGTCCCCGTATCCTTTTATGTGAGCCTGATGGTTGTTCCCGAATTTCACAGTTCCGCAATACTGTTCAACAACGTTGGACAGCAATTCTCTTCTTCCTGTCATGTGCTTGGAGCAACCCGAATCCATATACCAAATGGACTTAGCCTGAAAAACACATAAATTCATATAATGAAAAACTATATGCATTCAAACACATCCATTTTTTAATTCACAATCAAACCGTGTTCTGAATCGAGATGTTCAGAAAACATGATGAGTTAAGACCGGGTCCTGGGCTGTGTGCACAGAAGCCAAACGTGTCGGTTTAAGCACAACCGACAAGCAAAAGAACGGGTCCTAGTCTAAGGTAACTAGAAGCCATTTCTTTGAAGCACGGGTCTTGATCAGAAGTAACCAAGAACCATCTGCATTAAGATCACACAACCTTGGGTACCCACCTCAATATGGGTCCCTTTTTGTTAGGATTTCCAGATTTATATGGCACGTGTACAGATTTAGAAACCCAACTAGCATTTGTGTGTGGTCCGGATGCACAACCCTTTGGAATCCATTGAAGATTGGATTTATTGGGTTTTGGAGCCTTAGGCGCTGAAATTGCCTTCGGTTTTTGTCTTTTTGAGATCTTTTTGACCGTTGCTTTGGTTTTGTGCCTTGGCAACGGACACATCTCAACTTTGTTTGTGGCCGATGATGCACTATTTTTGTTTTCTTTTTCCGAATACGTTTAACAGGATAAGGCACAAATGCATTCATTTCAGGAACCTGTCGTCTATATTTAGTTGGACATAGATTAAACAAATCCTTGAAAGAGTACTTTAACGGAACAGTAGAATTCAGTACATCATTACAAACATTGTCACACACATTGTTACACAAATTGTCTTTAGAGATTACAGACATCCTATCTCTAGTAACAAATTCACTTGGCATTAAAGCCTTCTTCACAAAAAAACTTGTAAAATCCTGCATGATGGTTTTTGGGACTCTCCTTATATGATCTGTAGGAACAAAACGATTAGAGTCAGTAAGCATGGAAGATTTAGACTTGACAGACTTTTCGTTTTGGTGATGAGTGGGTTTCTTAAATGACTTGGATTTCATCTGAGTCTTTTTAGGAACCTCATTTTTGAAAACTTTTGAGCACTCACCTTTGACAATGATAGAAGAAGATTCAGCTGTAGCCTTACCTTTATCTGATGACATACATGGAATTTTTATGGAATGAGAAAGTGTTTGTTGTTTTGAAAGATCTTTCAATTGTTGTGAAACTATTTCAAAATTTTCTCTGTAGACAGTGACTTCCACAGTGTGTTGAAAAGATTGATTTACCAATTCTTCTTCTCTCTTAAGAAGAGCATCTTGAAGATCAAGTGCTTTCTCTTGAGACGACTTCAATTCCTTTTCTAAAACAATGATTTGTTGTTGAAGAACTTTTGCAGGAATATAAAGTTGAGGAGTTGATTTTACAGTTTCAGTGTTCAATTCAGTTTCTGAATAAGTTGACGAGAGATCTTCCTCTAAAGTGGGTACTCTAGAAGAATAGCTCTCGTTAAGATCTTCATAATGAAAAGAAATTTCTTTATCTTTACCCGCAACACGTTTCTCATTTTCTTGGTTTAAAACTTCTTTTGATGACTCAAAAAAGAAAGATATAATACCGGCTCCCATATAATTCATGTCATAAAATACAGGTAAAACATTTTGTGCCTTTTCCAAATATTTAGGATTTTTAAAACCAATTCCTTGTTTAGAATGGTAAAACCTAGTTCCTTTGGGCTGATTTAAATGGATAGTTTGTTCTGTCTGACCCCTTTTCAAAAATGCATCGTCAAGGGTCTTTATTCTTGCGTACAAACTTATCCTTTCTTCTTCAATCATTTTGTATTTTTCTAAACTGTCTATATTTTCCATATTTACCACATCTAATTGTTTTTTAAGAACAGAAATTTCTTCTTTTAAAGAGAGTTTTTCTTTTGAAAGCGTTTCCATGCAAGATTCAAGGTATATATTCCTATCCTGAACATCTACTTTTTCTATCAACATCTGTTTTATAACATTATGATTAGTTAACCATTTTGAATGATATAATTCAGATGATTCTTTCAGAATATGAGCTTGATGTTCAGCCTGTACACACTTTGCAGTTTCAGCATTTAATCTATCTTGTAGATCAAGTATTTGTGTGTGTAGTGTACATTCATTATCTACAAATAATTTATTTACATGCGCAGGAATGTAATAGGAATATACCTCACTGGACTCGGAACCGGATGTGGAGCATTCGGGATCGTCGGTTGTAGCCATCAGACATGCTGGTGGATGTTTCATTTTCTCCCCCTCAGCAGCAATGTCTGAATTTTCAGCAGTGAAATCAGCACATGTCTCCAACCCCAGACGATCAACCATGTAGCAATTCTTGCCCTTGTCATCCTCGTCTTCAGAATCTTCAGCATCCCAGTAGTCCTCCTGGGCGACGAGGGCTAACGCATCCGCTTTCTTCTTGGCAGCCTCGAGCTTTCTCTCGTAGTAAGCAACGTCTCTTTCGAAGTTATTCTTGCATTCCCTAGCAAAGTGGCCCGGTTTGCCACATTTGTAGCAGAGACGTTCATCAGTGGCCTTCGGCTCATCTGCTCTTGGCTTTTCCTCTTTTCTTTCCGCCGGCCTCTTGTCGGCCCGGCGGTGCTCGCGGCTGTCATCACGCCTCCGGTCCCTGCGGTCATCCCGACGATCATCCCTTCGATCGTCCCACCTGTCATCTCGCCTTTCATCTCGCCTTTCATAACGGCGATCATCGCGATAGTCACGTCTGTCATCATATCGGCGATCATCCCTGTCATCCCTTCGGTAGTCATCTCTCCGATAGTCATCGCGGCGATCATCCCTCCTATCATCTGAGTACCTCCGTGGACCAGTGTCATAATGGAGTTGGTTGTTGGTCTTGTTGGAGAACCGTCGCTGTTGGAGACGGTTGGTCCACAAGGCTATCTGTTCTTGGATCGAAGCTTCCTCCTCATCATAGACCTCACGCGGAGGAGAAGCATACCTGTACTGAGACGATGAAGAACCGGGAGCAAAAGATGGTGTCGGAATCTGCGTGTTGGTGATCAAGGCTAGCGAATCATTCGGTTTCAACCCTGTGTTGGCTGATAGCAGTAGAGAGGCCAACTGATTTGCCATCAGCTTCTGTTGATCCACATCCCCTTGATATTTCTTAAGCTCCTTAAAGACGACATTAATTGATACCTCAGGAATGTTCAGAACTCTTTTCGTTGCCCGACATGCAAGCTGCCACTCGGGGGCTAAGGCGGCAAAGAATTGGATGTTGATGTCATCCTGATCCTTCTTGATGTGCAGTTTATTCAATTCGTTAAGGACTGCACAGAACCTGGTGAATGTAGCTTGCAGAGATTCCCCGTCTTTGGCGCGGAATTCCGAAAACTTTGCCTTCGCCTCCTCGATTTTGGCACGATCATCCAGATCTGCCCCCAGCATTTGGATTTCCAGCTCGTCCCAGATTTCTTTTGCAGACATTTTACTGTCTACACTGACCAAAATATCAGTGGGGAGGGCTTGATAAGTCAGATATTCTGCCCTCTTATCAGCATGCTGGCGA
>JAANYP010001100.1:4904-109574 GCA_020465985.1 Centrapalus pauciflorus
CTTGACATAAACTTCTTCTTGCAGCTTCCCATTCAAAAATGCACTCTTCACATCCATTTGAAATACCTTAATGCTCTTATGAGCAGCGTAGGCTAGATACAAACGAATTGCTTCTAGCCTGGCGACAGGAGCAAATGTTTCATCATAGTCAATTCCTTCCTCCTGTCTGTAGCCCTGAGCAACCAGTCTTGCCTTATTTCTAATGACATGACCTTGCTCATCCATTTTATTCCGGAAGACCCATTTAGTGCCAATTATAGTTTTACCTTTATGAGCAGGGACCAGCTTCCATACATTGTTTCTCTCAAACTGATTGAGCTCTTCTTGCATGGCAGTGATCCAATTGGCATCTTTTAATGCTTCATCAACCTTCTTTGGCTCCATCAGTGAAACAAACTAGAGAACATACAAAAGGTGCCTAAAAGTCCCATCTGGTTGTATCGCATCCCTTTGTTGATGTCACCAATTATTTGATCATTGGGGTGACACCTGATCCACTTAGGATCATTTTTCAATGATGATTCACCTGAGTTGTTAACATCTTCAGCAGGTCCTATTGAACAGCTCTCAAGATTTTCAGACACACTGATATCTTGAGCCTGTTCACTTGTTGAACATGTCTGACCACTGTTGAACATATCAACAGAGGAACTTGGAAAATCAGCATTGATAGGTTCTGGACATGCAGTTGTAATTAGGTCAGTACATTTATTCACACAGGGTGTATTGACATAATCATCATCATGTCCATCATGATTAACAGGTTCCACACTGGGTGTAGTGGAAGCTTTTGAGCCCTCTTCATTGTTTGAATGCATCAGATCATCAAAGTTAAATTCTCCTGAAGCTGATTCAGGAACAGCTTTGGTGGAGGCATTCTTGGACTCTTCAAAGGTGACATTGATAGATTCATCTATCACCTTTCTTTTGTTGTTGTATACTCTGTAGGCTTTGGAGATAGCAGAGTAGCCAACAAACACACCTTCAGCAGCGTTTGGTTCAAACTTGACAGCTGGTCCCTTTGAATTCAGAAGAAACAGGGACAAGCAAAACACATGGAAATAACGGACATTTGCTTCCCCCTTTGAGTAGCTCACAGGAGTCGTGTTGAAATCGTTTTATTACCCACTAAAGATCCTGTGTTTTGTGGGTGAGCAGGCAGTGTTTGAAAGATGCAGCCCAAATGAGGAAGGTAAAACGATGCACCACATGGTTCTGGAGCTTCAATGAGAGTTTTTCGGTTCTCCTTTCAGCAACTCCATGTTTGTTGAGAGTTCTTACAGGCTGAAAAGTGTTGAGTGATTCCTGTCTCTTCACAGAAGTCCGTAAAGAGTACTGTTTCGATTTCGGACTCAGTACCATGATCACTTCTAAGCTGCTTTACTTGGGCAGAGTTCAGCATTTCCATCTTTTTGATAAATCCAATAATCTCTCTAGCAGCCTCTCCTTTGCTCTTTAGAAAGATCACCCATGTGTACCTGGAGAACTCATCAACCATTACTAGAGTGTATCTTCTTCCTCCTAGACTTGGGACATTAACAGGTTCAAACAAGTCCATGTGGATGAAAAAGAGGGGGTATAATAGAGAAATTGGTGTGGATTTAAAAAAAGATGTTTTTCCTGCTTGCCTTTCTCACAAGCTGTGCAGAATCTATCCCTTAGCAAAAGTCAGAGAAGCAAACCTGTCACCAACTCTTTCTTACAGAGTTTGTTGATGTTCTTGAAGTTCAGATGTGACAGTCTTCTGTGCCATAGCCAGTTCAGATCAGCATTTGTTCTTGTGAGAAAACAGGTTTCAGTTGTGGAGTCAGCAGAATGCATATCCACAACATATACACCTTTCTTTCGTTGAGCACATAGCACAACTTTTCCTTGGGAATCCAATATGTAACCCAAGTGCTCATCAAAGTTAACCTTGTAGCCAGCATCACACAGTTGGCTTATGCTAACAAGGTTATGTTTTAACCCAACCACATAGGCTACTCTTTTGAACACTGCAGCACCAGCTTTAAGAGTTCCATATCCCTCAGTGGATCCCTGTACGTTGTCACCAAAGTTGAATTTTGGCCCTTTTTCATGCCTGAGTTCACTCAGCAATTCTTTACAACCTGTCATGTGCCCTGAGCAGCCACTGTCCAAGTACCAAACTTGGGAAGGTTGTTTTTCCTGCAGAGTGATAAGAGAATTATTAGTCATTTTTAGGGGAACTCATCACAAAGATGAGTTCTCCTACTTCATCAACATTTTTTGATGGACTTGAAATATCCACACTAATATTCCCTATTTGAATGGTATCAGCTTGAATACCACTTTTAGTGACTGTGACATTTCCAACACTGCTTGTAACAGCTGTGGTGGAAACAGCAGAGTCAACAGGCCTCATGTCCTCAGATTCAGGACAATCCTTGGCCAGATGTGTCTTCTTCCCACATTTTGGAACATTGTCTCTTTTTATATTATTTTGGAAGAAGAGCCTTTAGAAACACATTCTGAGCTAGTTTGTTTTGATCTTTTCAGCAGGTTTAGGCATTCTTTGTTTGAATAACAGCTTGTTGGAAAGTTCAATAGCCACACTTTGACTGTCTCGTCTTCCTTCGTATCTGTCCTCTTTCCTCATATTTGGGAGGCACAAATGATACCAAAGACAGCAAAAGCTTGATTGGCTTTGTGAGCTTTCCAACAGAGGTTGGGAAACTTATATCCCATTTGTCTCAGTTTGAGCAGACTGGCTTTGCCCCCCCCCGTTTGCCCCTACTGGATTGTGATTTAATCTGCCTATCAGCAGACCTCCACTTGGCCTGGTTTTGAAAAACGGATTTGTCATTTAAAAACCAAATTTACAACTATGATTTGAAACTTATTTTGAAATCACAACAGTTTTGTTTTCCAACATGAAGGACTTACCCGTGTTGAAAACAGCTGCCTTAACTATTTTGACAACTTTGTTTCAAGTTGTTTTAGGCATCAAAAGGATTACACGACTTTTTTACCATCAGCTTTGGAATCAGAAACTGTTTTGTCAACAGGTGTTTAGCAGCCCAGCTTCAGTTGAACATGGTTTCCTTTCTTTTGCTTATGTGAGGCTAGCAGAGGCACTTAGGCAGGCTGACTGGGAGAAAAAACTCCAAGATCAGCTTTTGAGGCTAATTCACACAAAGCTGTCCAGTATTTTGAGGCCTGAACACACCTGTTTTGTTGAGACTTAGAATCTTATCCATCACATTTTGAATGATGTATTTTGGAAAGTTCACCAAGAGGCGATAAATCTTACTTTCAGATTACTTATCTCAACAATGAGCAAGATGCTTGTCAAAGCCCCTCCAAGATAGGCGGGGATTTGTGGCAAGGGGGGGGAATCTGTCTGACTTTATACAATGCTGACTTTTTTGTGGCAGAGTGGCAACCAAGAGTCAACGTATTTTCGGAAGCTGGCAGGCTTTTATATCTGGTTTCTTCTCTTTCCATACCAGTAAGAGACGTCGATTGTGTTTTTTAATTCGCAAGCTCAGTTGCCACTTATGGAAACTGTCCAATTATACTTGGATTTAGTTTTAAGATCAACTTAAAGGCTTAGAGATTTCAGATAGGAAAGCATCATGCTTCCCAACAGAGCAGCGTGTTTGGAGATCAACAAGCTATATTCAAAAACATTTTAACTTTTTCTTCAGAATGTAAGCACATAAAATTTTGTACCTATCACATCATGTAAGAAGGATTTTTCGCCAGTTCTCTAAGCTGGCTGAAGGACATTCAGCTTAGCCATATTCCAGCCTGTTTGAAACTGCGTGTATGAATGGGACATCAGTGTTGGTCCATCAGACATTCGATTATCTGCTTCATCAGATTGGATGAATCATATTTCCTCTCCCAGTCACATGTCTCTATAAAAAACCATAAGTCCCTCCCTCTTTGGCGATTGGAAGACACTGAGTTTTCCAATTTCCCAGCTTAGCCATGGCCATAAGCCTTAACCCCTATTATCCATCTCCTTGTTTCTTGTTGGTGGGTTTGGATGACTGACCGCAACAGCTTTGACCAACACAGTCAGCAGCTATGTACCCATTTTTTGCCACACTTGAAGCACTCAGCTTTTATTGTCAAATGCATTCTTTTTTGCCAGCACTTGAACCTCCGTGCCAACAGGCATGTTTCTTCCAACCTTTCGTGTTGACCTTTTGACAAGCATGGCTAAATCATTTGCTCATCATCTTGTTCAGCAAGATCTGAAACATCTTCTTCAATCTGACCCGCCCTCTTCTTTTCATTTCAATCATCCGGTTGTCGGTTGAATGAACACAGCACTCACCTGATTTACAGGCGGTCTCACATTGCCAACAAAGGCTGCACCTCTTCTGGACATTTCCAAGGCATTTCTCTTTTTTGCCTGACTGTTCGTCATTCAGTAAGATCCCTACAATTGATTGACCAGATCCTACGTTCTGATAGTACCTGAGCTTCCAGGATGTGGTTTGAAGAACGTAGTTACCACTCTTACGCTGTAACAGTGGTCCGGTAAATTTATTCCCCAGGTTACGCCCAACGTTTGGTGATCCCACAACAGACTTTGAGAATCATGTTACTGAGGCAGATAAACCTGGGTGGTAGGTTCCAGTGAGGAGTCTCCTTTGGTTGACAAAGAAGAGTTGCCATACTGTCCTGAACAGATTGTTGATCCGGGTTGTCACGTTTGAATTGTGGGGTCATCAGTAGACGGAACACAACAAGTATCCCACATCTCCTTTAGCTGTCTTCCATTATTCTCGACCTCTTGAAACACCAAAATCAATACAGGGAGAGACATGACCAGGTTGTTTGCGTCGCTTTTGTTTGGCCTTCCAGAGCCACCAATCTCCTTGTCTTCCATCCGACCATTGAGACTTTAGCTTTCTACAAAGGTCCGGATTTCAGGAGCACAGCTCCTTCAAACCGCTGAGTTATGGTGTAAACCAGAGGTTGGCACATAGGGACCCTCCATCACTATCTCTGCAGTTGTACGCCAGATTCTCTAATAGAGCATCAATTCTTCAATTCGCACTTCCAAACCAGGAGAAGTTGCTGATGATAAATTTTGGGATGGTTTGCCCATATAGCAATTGGCTAGTATAGAAGATTTGCAGTTCCACTGTTGTTCCATTGGAAACTTGGGAGAATGAGAGATCTAGAATGACACACACTCTTAAACTTGGCTCTGAGTACCATTGTCAGGTACCGACGAGGGCTCCACAAAGTATATAGTTATAAGCTGTCATAAGGGGGGGTGAATACAGCATGTAAAACACACACTCTTTTCTCAATGTTTGTGTATGTAGATGATAAATATTATATAATCCCAATCAATCAATCATATATTTTATTCTTAAGTTTATCAATAATATATCTCCCCCCTCCATCAAAAATGCCAATCAAATCCATCCCTCATATCCCCACATCCAATCAATCATTCAAAAATCCCCCAACTCAAAAAATCCTCTTTAATCGATCCACCTCCTCCACATCACATCCATCCAATCAAATCCCCCTCCATCAAATCCAATCAAAACCAGCCAAAAATAATCAAATCCGAAATCATAAATTAAATCCTCAAAAAAAAATTCTATTAATTATAAAATCTCCCTACAATCCACATTAATCATCCGTTTTCTTTTTAATTTTCATATTTAAGATTTATATTATGATCGCACCATCATCAAAAGCCTACTCCAAAAGCACTCAAAAATTCATAAATCGAAATCACAAGCCCCATCACATAAATAAAAAAATAGCCCCCCATTCGAAAAATGATTGCCCAATAATATCTTCTATCCATCAATAATCCATCCCTAACCAATCATCCATATGAATCAATCCAATCTAGATCCTCCTAAATCATCCAGCCCCGTCCCATTAATACCCATCCCATCCCTCCTAAATTTTCATTCTTAAATTCAAACCCCCCCTCCAAATATAAATAGTAAAATATATCGATCTCCAAATATTCCAATAATCCCCTATCTCATTAAGCGCCCTCCCCCCTATCAAATCATAATCCATCAAAATCATCCAGCAATTATCAAAATTATAAATCCAATCCCAAATACCCCCTAATTATCATCCCTTACATCCCTAAATCATCATCCCCAAATCATCAATCTCGCCAATAAACATAATGTGTTAATATGTACAAACATAGCTTGAATAGCGGAATAGTGCAGGGCAAGCGGAGAGGACAGATACAACAGTATGTGGCAACGAGGCCTAAGGAAGACAAACGCAACTAGAGTAACAAGGAACCGCATAAGGCACTCACGGTGTGTACAAGACTGAAAGGAACAGCGGAGGGAAAACAGCTTAGACAACATCCCGAGGCGGTTTACAACTGAAGACTTGCAGGCAGAGAAAATCAACACTTGCACGGTTCACTCTTGGGTTGTCAGCACTATTAGCGTTTTCGACTGTTCCTTTCATGACCTTAGAGCTTCGTTTATATATCACTTATAAGTCTAAGAGAAATATCTTCATGTGAGACGAAGAAAGGAAAGGTCCTTTTTGAAAAACAACATAAACCTGTTTCTGCACTTTTCTGAAAAGCAGACTTGGTCTTCAACATGGCAGAACTTTTGTCTTTTTTACTTGTCTCCTGTTGCATGTCGTAACTAATTAGAATGTCAACTTTGCGTCTTTCTTCCTTGTAAAGGCCTATTTTGATATAAGAAAAAGGTCTGTCACCCTTTTTGCAAATAAACCTTTTGTTCTTCATGTACACAGAACAGCGTAGGCAGGCTGAGCAGTTCTGTTTTCCACTTTGTCTTCGACTTTGTAACGGAGTCTTGTAAGTCAAACAATTACATGATGACTTGGAAACATATTCCATAAAGTGTTTAGCCTGTTCACAAAGAACAGGTTCTGTTCACAAAGAACAGAACACTTTAAAAATGCCCAAGCTGCTCACCAGTGTAGAGCAGCGTAGACAGTTTATGTCCAGCCTGTTCAGCAGACAGAGCAGCTTGGACAAATTGTCTTAGTTGCAATATATGCAACATATAGAGCAGCTTTAGACTGATATTGCAAATCAATTTCAGGTTTCAATAAGGCATATAACAGGCCTTAAATTCAACCTTCAAATGCATCAATCAGGTTTGATTATAAAATCTCCCCCTCAGATGTAGAACAGGTTTGACTGAGGCCTTTTTGTGCCTAACAGCAGCTCAAAGTCATAGTCGCTAACATTAGACATGCAACATCAATGGCATCCTCAGAGTGCTTTTTGTGGAGATTTCTCTCCTCAATTATACCAGTTTCTGCAGGAGCAGGTCTTAGTGCCCTTTCGAGAACATACTACTTTCACTCCATTCTCATAATAATAGTCAGATTTCACTCTCAGTCCAAGAAATTATTTCCTATGAATTTTTCATTGTCTAGGATGGACCTCAATATTAGTGTTGTGCATTTGGGGAGGATTTGTAATAGGATGAGGTGAAGGAGGGAGACTGACGTTATCATTGTTGTGGTTGTTATTGTTGTTGTTATTATATAAACCGCTTTTACCTTTGCCTCTTCGAACCATCTAAAACATTTTTTAAAAATTAGTATTTTGATTAACTATTAATAAATAAATAACCCAAAATCTAGAAAATGATTTATTAATCCTAAGAACCTTTTTATTTATTCATGCACCCAACGGAGGCTGAACCTTATGAGTAAGCTACTTAGGCAGACAACTTGTTACCTCACCCAATGGAGGCTGAACCTTATGAGTAAGCTACTTAGGCAGACAACTTGTTACCCTAGGTCTTATGCGATTTTTAATTTTTTAAACTGATCATGTTTAATCTCATCCACACCTTGGGCCACACTCTCACTGAAAATCACCACTGACACACAACATATAACAACTGCAAGTCATTGGCTCAGGTCTGACATGGGAATCACAATGCCTACCTCACAACTTCCAAGTTTGCGGTGTAAGCACCTAACGGAGGGTGCACTTACTTACGACGACTGGTCACCATGAGTGTCATATATGGACCACGTGTTGTGTCAGATTTTTAATTTGGGTATATAACCTGTCTCTTACCAAGAACTAGTGGCTAGTTAGGTCAGTCGGGGCCAGGATCCTTTCGGTTATATACCTTTCGAAAAATCTAACAACCACAACGACTATCCTAGACACCACATATTCTGGCAAACAGTCCAATTTATATATATCAGTTTCAAAAACCTTGCAACTCTTTGATAATATGAAACTTTAAAATAAATCTCCTTTTTATGTGAAAAACTAATTTCATAAATGTCATTTTAAAACTTGATAAAATAAATAAAGTTCCCAATTTAAACTTCCTTTTAAATCTTTTAATTTTTCATCCAAATGATTGTAGTTTTGAGTTCCTTTATTTATCTACTTTGTCAACACAAACACACAAATATAAATAAAACACACAACGATTGGATGACATAGCCTTGCCGAAATTAAATTTGTTTCCGAGAACCATACGGAGAAACCAATTGGATCAAAACTTAAAGGCATAAATTAAATCTAGCTTATAGAATTAAAACAAATACAATTTACTTTTAATTAGACCTAAGGTTAAAAATGTTTAACATGGCCGATTTTAACAACAAAAATAATGGCGTTAGTTTTAATTTCAACATTAAAACTTACCTTTTAATTAAAATCGATTTAATTTAAATGACGAATTACTGGAAAACGAAAAAAACGAACTAACTTTGTTAACCGACTCCACTCGGGTTCAATAACTCATATGACCCGAAAACAATTAGGGTATTAAACCCTTTGACGGCCGAAATTAATCGAAGTTATTAATAAACTCAGTTTGATTATTTCGATTTCCAAATTTCAATTAATCGTATAATTATCGAATTAAATAAATTTCAAACAAAGTTTTTTAATTTTATAAAACTAATAAAGTCTTCCACTTTAATTTTATAAAACTGAAACATATATGTATATATTTTAGTCATAAACTTTAAATATTAATAACCAAACACTTTTAAAACTTTAAACGTTTTAAATGTCGATCTCAATCGTTTAACACCTTTTATTATTAAAAATCGTTCCTTTTTAACATAAAAAACAAGATTAATACTATTAGTAGTTACTTGAGTTGGCTCTGATACCACTATTGGTAATTCGTATAAGTTTTTCATAAAAGCATTAAACTTTAATCGTATTATACGCAACAGAACATTTTTAAAATTTACGAATTTCGTATATGGATCATCAAGGAAAACATAAGATAAGTAACAATGAAAGCTATAAAATACACGGAAAGCCTTCAGTGCTGCTCATGATACGATCGAGCGACATCAAATACGCAATCAAATACATGAGGCACGGAGAAAACATACTTTTGAGTTTTGTTTTTGTTTTGGCCGAGGCACACAAATCCACACCACACATCGAATTGTATGTTTTCGTGGGTTTGAATACATATATTTATTTATTCATAGATTTAGCCGAAGGTGTGTGTATGTATGTTTATATATATATATATAGCAAGTTACCATCAATTAATACCAACAACTTTTGACTGGAAACCTGCTATAGCAGGTACCATCAATTAATACCAACAACTTTTATTTTTTACCAATGATAGTTACAACGTTTTATATTTTTACCAATAATAGCAACGACTTTTAACTTTTTACCGATAATAAAAACATGTCAAATTAAAATTTTCTTTATCTGTAACTAATTATTACTTTAAAGAAACTAAATTTATGAAAATCGAAATACAATCAGATAAGTTCATAATTGTTATGATAAGACAAAAGATGTGGATGACAATTTTACAAAGAGTCTTCTCTTTTACCAAGTTGAGAAGCAACACAACACAATGTTTTCTTTTATTGCAAAATAGTACATTAATTTTGTACTTAAATAGACTCACACTTATCATACGAATGGATATGGAGAACATATATATATATATATATATATATATATATATATATATATATATATATATATATATATATATATATATATATATATATATATATATATATATAGAGTTAATTACAAAAATGGTCCTTGTGGTTTGTCCAAAAATTTGGAATTCGTCCCTGAACTTTCAATTTTGCAGAAACGGTCCTTATTTTCATAGTTTGTTTGCAATTTTGGTCCCTCAACCTATTAACTTTTCTAATATGACCAAATTGCCCATATTTTGATGCAAACTATAGGGACCATTTCTACAATTAATTTTTTAACTCTTTTTTATTCTTAATTAAATAAATTATTTTTTAGTGTTACTTAAATTTAATAAACTATAAAAAAAAAAGAAAAGAATTATTTAATTATTTATGTTGCTTCATAAATGATTTAGATATTTTTAGTCTTAATTAATTTTAATTTACTATAATCAAAGTGTAAACCAATCAAAATTTATAATCGAAAAAGTCATTTATGTTTGGAAACTTATTTCTAGAGGTTTCATATATAAAATATTATAAAAATATTTGACTCTATAATTATTTATGTTGGTTCATAAATTTATAATAAAAATATGTTTGTTGGTCAAATATATTTTACTTTATTTTTAAATAAAATCGGCCAAAGATTATATTTTATAATTTGTTCACATTTGTACAAAGCAAGGTGATAATGATAAAGTGATAAATATAAATGGTTTAAATTTTTAAGGTGTCGATTTAATCTGATTAAAATGAAAAATCAAATTGAAAGACGAAAAAAGAATAAAACCCTATTTATGTTTCTCCATTTTTATGTAAAGGTCTGACAAACCAAAGTTCGATGATTAAAGTTGTTAATCATGAATATCAAAGATGTTATATGGACCTAAAATTTTAAATCGTTTTTGGTGTAATTAAAAATTAAAACGATAAAATAATTGATACATTAAATAAAATAATTTGAGTTGCCTTAGACCATTTGGAAGTTTTTTTAGCTCGGTCAAATTAAAGGTTAAAATTTTATTTATTTAAGTTCTTTATAATTTATTAAAGTTAATTAACACTAAAAATAAAATAGAGTCAATTACATAAATGGTCTTTGTGATTTGATCAACATAAATATTTTTTTATTATATATGATGAACCAGTATAAATAATTATAGAGAAAAACTTTCATATTTATGAAACCTTTAAAAAATAATTTCTAAACATAAATGATTTTTTCGATTATAAATTTTGATTCGTTTACACTTTGATTATTGTAAATTAAAAATAAATTAAGACTAAAAATATCTAAATCATTTATGAACCAACATAAATAATTAAATAATTCTTTTCTATTTTTATAGTTTATTAAATCTAAGTAACACCAAAAAATAATTTATTTAATTAAGAATAAAAAAGACTTAAAAAATTAATTGTAGAAATGGTCCCTATAGTTTGCATCAAAATAAGGGTAATTTGGTCATATTAGAAAAGTTAATAGGTTGAGGGACCAAAATTGCAAACAAACTATGAATATAAGGACCGTTTCTGCAAAATTGAAAGTTCAGGGACCAACTCCAAATTTTAAGACAAACCACAGGGACCATTTTTGTAATTAACTCTTTTCTAAATTAATTCAATAATAAATTAATTAAAAAGTGATATTTAATATTTTTTAAATGATGTAATTAAATTTAAAATAGTCATTTGGATATATATGTAAGATTTAAAGGTTTAGAAGGATATATATATATATATATATATATATATATATATATATATATATATATATATATATATATATATATATATATATGTATATATATATGTATATATATATATATATGTATATATATATATATCTGTGTGTGTGTATATATATATATAAGGTTAGGTTCATATGAGAACCCCTCTATTTCGTGAGAACGTAAGAACCACTCTAAAATTTGTGCATCCAATGTATAAAATTGTGCATTTGATACTAAAATTAATACATTTAATAAATTTATATATTTCATGTAAACATTTACACATCTAATGATATATTTATCCGTTTTATGTACCAATTTATCAATTGGACAAAATTTGTGCATTTAACGTTTATGTAACATCCTTGCTTTAAAACACGCTTGCTTATCCCAGGAATAATAATAAATGCATAAAGCTAAATAAAATATTACAATAAGTCATGCACTACACGTGCTTCAAGGTTACAGTACTAAGTTGCTAAATACAACATAACATAAATAAAAGCAGCTACCCAAAACCCAAGGCATCATAAAGCTATACCACAAGCTGAAAATGAGCTAAGTCCTCTGGGTTGATCAGATAATAGACCTAAGCAGAAGGTCCAGCTTGTTCTTTACTTTTTCCTGTAAAATTTGTAAGTAGCAACTGTAAGCTAATGCTTAGTGAGTAAGCAGATATTCATGAATGCATGTAAAATATGAGGCGAAAGTGTCTATAAAGGCTGTTATGCTTGCTTGCTTGCTTGCTTGTTTGCTTAATACCCAGAAAGAATGTTGCACAATTGAGACATTTCACGCAGAACGGAGATGCCACCACTAGGGGTTTACCGCTGACAGATGATCAATCTGTGATGCGGGGCTAGCTACCCGCATAATGCTCAAGGGATAGTGGTGAACATCAGAATTGCTTGCTCGCTAAATTTAATGCTTATGAGATGCACAAAGAAACGCTAACACAAAGTTTGATGTATAGTATGCAGAACAATAAACAGATAGCAGATAAATATGCATATTAATAGATCAAATGTAAGATCCGGCTAAGCTGGGCATCACCTGTACCACAGTGTTCGCCTTCACTCACAAAAGTCTATTGAATTCCAAATAAGGCACATAGAAGCAATTTATGTCTCAATTTCATATAAAACATGTAAACAATAATAACTGTTACTCACAGTACTGAAAATGCTTTGAAACGCTCTGAAATACTTGCTCGGGCTTATTTATGCTTTAAATTGCTTTATAACGCTTGCTCTTGCTTATCTAGGCTTTCAATATATTCTGGCACTGGCTTTGACTCGCAACTGGGCTAAACGGCTTATGTATAATATCTGAAGTTCAATATTACAGAACATGTGCTAAATTAATATTGCTAGCTCAATATTCCAACATCTCTAAGCCATAACTTTTAGCTAAATATTTTGCTAATTATTTTGCTAATTTATGCGTTGCTCGTAAATTTTATTAATTAAAATTCGAAATTTAGGGGCTAGATTCGAATCTGAGCATCAGACTCGAAGTCAGATTCGAATCTGAGTATCAAACTCGAAGCCAGACTCGAACAGGGGATTAGATTCGAAGCCTCATTCGAATCTGAAGTTAGATTCGAAGGCAATCTCGAATATGGGGTTAAACTCGAAGGTCATCTCGAATCTGGTGATTAGATTCGAATCTATGATTCGAATCTAGCCCTATTCGAGTCTGTTCTACGTATTCTAGAGTTTGTTCATAAGCTACAGCTTTACACATGCATTTTCAAGCTTAAAATCACAGATAAACTAAGCAACAAGCCTCGGTTTGATTATATTATACATAATCTATCATATTCTAGTAAAACCCATGCGAAATTAGCTTTAAATCACCTGTAAATGATTGACTCGAATCTCATATCTTCAAAACCGAAAATTGCAGAAAAAGAAAAGATCGATTCTTACCTCAAATCCGTATGAAATCGTACATGCAATAGGAGATTCACGTAGTACTCTTCGAGATCTTTCCGTTAACGTATAGAACACTAGATTTGGCCGGTCGGTTTAGGAGAAAAGTTAGAGAGATGTTCGGTTTCTAGAGAGAGGAGCTCTGGAAAGGAATATGTCTTGCAAGAAATGAGAAAATGAACTCTCGGCTCCTATTTATACCAAACCTCGAAATTACATCATTTTACGCAAATTGCTCAAAAATACTTAAAATAAAATGCAAATAAAAGCAAGGTGTTATAGTATGAGCCCACCACGCTTGCACTTCGTCCTCGAAGTACCTAAGGCTCAAACAGATGTGGATATCGAACTCTCATGTCTTGCTCAGATTCCCAGGTCTGAGAAGTTCCATGAGAAGTCCTCCATTGCACCAACACCATTGCTACCTCTCGATTCCTCAACTTCTTCATCTTTGTTTCTAGAATAACTTCAGGCTCGTCACATTGCAGTTTCTCGTTGATCTTGTAGCTCAGATGATCGGCCCACTTTTCTCTGTCATCTTCTTTGCACTTCCTTAGTTGCGAAACGTGAAACACGGGGTGTATGTTGGACAGTTCGCTCGGCAAGTCCAACAGATAAGATTGAGTTCCAACACGCTCGGTGATCTTGAAAGGACCAACGAATCGTGGTGCTAACTTGCCACGCTTACCGAATCTGAACACACCTTTCATCGGCGAGACTTTTAATACAACATAGTCGTCCTTCTGGAATTCTAAAGGTTTATGGCGTCGGTCGTGATACGATTTCTGTCGAGATTGAGCAGTTTCTAAGCGTTGACGTATGATTCGGATCTTTTCATTTGTCTGCTGAAGTAGCTCGGGACCGGCGATTGGTGCTTCACTGGCTTCATGCCAACACGTAGGAGTTCGGCACTTGCGTCCGTATAAGGCTTCGAAAGGTGCGGCTTTGATGGATGAGTGGTAACTATTGTTATAAGAAAACTCTGCTAACGGCAAGTGGTCGTCCCAACTACCGCTAAACTCAAGGACACATGCTCGCAGCATGTCTTCGAGTGTAAGAATTGTGCGCTCACTCTGGCCATCAGGCTGCGGATGATACGCCGTGCTCATTCTGATTTTGGTGCCTAAGCCTTCTTGTAATGCAGTCCAGAACCTCGAAGTAAATCGGCTGTCGCGATCGGAAACAATAGACAGAGGCACTCCGTGTCGAGTAACGATCTCGTCTATATACAACTTGGCTAGTTTCTCAAGTGAATAGTTTTCGCGAATCGGAATGAAATGTGCGACTTTGGTTAGGCGATCCACGATAACCCATATTGCGTCGTGCTGTCTTCGTGTAGTCGGCAACTTCATCACAAAGTCCATCGTTATGTGATCGAACTTCCACTCGGGGATCGGTAAGGGCTGAAGACTGCCGTAAGGCTGCTGATGCTCCGCTTTGACTAACCGGCATGTAACACAATTATCGACATATTGGCCTACGTCTCTTTTCATACCGGGCCACCAATATTCGGCTTTTAGATCGTTGTACATCTTGGTGCTGCCAGGATGTACCGAGAAGTTCGAACAGTGGGCTTCCGAAAGAATTTTCTGTCGAATATTACCAAATTTCGGAACCCAGACACGATTTTTGAAAAGCTTCAAGCCACGAGGGCTATCGGTTAAGAACTGAAGTTCCCCTTTCATGTCCTCAGAGTTGAGGTTTTCTTCTTTTAGGGCTTCGGTTTGAGAAACGAGAATTTCATCAATCAGAGTAGATGAAAACAAAGTATGAGTCAAGGTATAGAGACATTTAGCAGAGTAGGATTTACGACTCAATGCGTCGGCCACCACATTCGCTTTGCCAGGGTGATAAAGAATATCACAGTCATAGTCTTTGATGAGTTCCATGGAGCGTCGCTGGCGCATGTTGAGCTCCTTCTCGCTGAATATATACTTAAGGCTCTTGTGATCCGTATACGGCTGACATTTGGTGCCGTAGAGATAATGCCGCCATGTTTTCAACGCAAAAGTCACAGCAGCAAGTTCAAGGTCATGAGTCGGATGACTCTTTTCATGATCCTTAAGTTGGCGAGAAGCATATGCTATGACTCTGCCTCTTTGCATCAAAACACACCCAAGCCCTTGATATGAAGCATCGCTGAAGACTACAAAGTCTTCATTACCTTCGGGTAAGGCCAGAATAGGCGCTTCGGTGAGTTTCTGCTTTAAAGTTTGGAAGGCGGTCTCTTGAGCTTCTTCCCAAATAAAGGGAACATTCTTGCAAGTAAGAGATGTAAGAGGCATGGCTAGTTTTGAGAAGTCCTTAATGAATCGACGGTAGTAACCCGCCAATCCCAAGAAACTTCGGATCTCAGTAGCTGATTTGGGAGCTTCCCAATTTTGAATGGCTTCTATCTTAGAAGGATCCACAGAGATTCCTTCACCAGATATCACATGACCAAGGAATTGTATCTGATAAGATACAAGATTTGCAAGTTAACGCTGAGCATGAAATTTAAGAAAAAAAATAAGCTTAAAAATAAATAAATCGAGATTGCAAGCACCTGTCGCAACCAAAATTCGCATTTAGAGAACTTGGCGTAAAGTCGCTCCTTGCGCAGCAACTCTAGCAGCTCTCTAAGATGCACAGCATGCTCAGCTTCAGTTTTCGAGTAGATGAGAATATCGTCTATAAAGACGATAACAGACTTATCGAGCATTGGTCTACATACGCGGTTCATCAGATCCATGAACGCCGCAGGAGCGTTTGTAAGACCAAAGGGCATAACAAGAAACTCGTAATGCCCATATCTAGTACGGAAAGCTGTTTTGGGGACGTCTTCTTCACGAACTTTGAGTTGATGATACCCAGATCTAAGATCGATTTTCGAGAAGTAACTGGCTCCCTGAAGCTGGTCGAAAAGATCGTCTATTCTGGGCAACGGATATTTGTTCTTTATTGTTACCTTGTTCAACTCCCTATAATCAATGCACATCCGGAGAGTCCCATCTTTCTTCTTAACAAAAAGGACAGGAGCTCCCCAGGGAGATGAACTTGGTCGTATGAGTCCCTTGTCAAGCAATTCTTGCAATTGCTTCATCATTTCTTGCATCTCAGCAGGTGCAAGTCTATACGGGGCTCGAGCAATTGGTGCCGCGCCGGGCACTAAATCAATTCTGAACTCCACCTGACGGTCTGGTGGAAGTCCAGAGATGTCCTCGAGAAAGACATCTGGAAATTCAGAGGCTATCGGTACCTCGGCTAAAGTTTTCTTTTCAGACTTAGCATCTATTGCATATGCTAAATATGACACGCAACCCTTAGCTATATGTTTCCTAGCTTTGACTACAGAAATTAAGCATAAGTCACCTTTCTTTCTGTCACCATAGATGCAGATACTGCGGCCATCCGGTGTAGTGAGCTTTATCAACTTCTTCTTGCAGACAATGTTGGCGTCATGATGATCAAGCCAATCCATACCGACGATGACGTCGAATTCGTGAAAGTCCATAGGAATGAGGTCAAGTTGGAACGTGCAATTATCTAACAGAATTATGCAGTCGCGGTAAATTTTATCGGTGGACACGCACACGTTACTGGCCGTTTCGATATCAAATATAACAGGCAGAGTTGTCGGAGTAATTCCATGCTTAGATGCAAATGCACTTGATATAAAAGAGCGATTGGCTCCTGAATCGAAAATAACTCTAGCAGGGATAGAGTTAACAAGAAACGTACCAGATACCACATCTGGTATTTCCTTCGCTTGCTCGGCTGTTATTTGGAATGCGCGATTCTGACTCCTAGTTGGCTCGTTACGGCGACTGGAACCTCCACGCGATGCGCTATGTCGGGCTGGTTGATTCTGTCTTTGTTGATGATATTGTTGCTGAGGTCGGTATTGCTGCTGCTGCAATCGCGGATGATGCTCTGCACTCGGGTAAATCATGCTGAACGGATGCGTACATGCATGCTCATTATGTCCAGGGCGTAAACAATTGTTGCAAACTTTAACTCTGTTAGGACATTCTTCACTGCTATGTCCTATTTCGTTGCACACATAGCACCTCACATCATTGGGGTTACAACGCCCAATGTGTGAGTTCTGGCAGCGGCGACACTGCCTTGGCTCGGAATGCACCGCATAAGATCTAGATTGCTGCGCCGGAGGCGAGCTGAACTGTCGGTACTGAGACTGCTGTGGCTGAGAATATCTGGATGAAGATCCAGAATAGCTTCCGGTGCGCGATTTCTTGGGCGGTGATGGACATGTCGGGTTAACAGAGGAAGTAGGAACTCCTCCAGCTCGAATAAAATCCTGCTCGAGAATTCGAGCAGCTTCAACACAATCAGCGTAGTTGGTGTACCTCTGATGCTTCAAAAACTTCTGATACTCGGGATGTAGACCCATAAGAAAACGGTCGATCTTTCGCTCTTCAGTAGCGACTTGATAGTCAGACAGCAAGCTTAGTCGGGTGAATTCAATCTCATACTCAGTCACCGATTTGGTTCCCTGAGTAAGAGACATCAGTCTCTCTTCCAGACGTTTCTTTTCATCAGCTGGGCAGTACTGACGAAAGAAAATAACCTTAAATTCATCCCAAGATAGGGACTTAATCCAGTTGGCTCCGTGCATGTTTTCCTGAGATCTCCACCACATAACAGCGCCACCCTCGAACAGTGTAGTAGCAAAGCTGACCTTGGATGCTTCAGCACAGTCGCTGATGAGAAATATTCGCTCAATGCCAGTGATCCACTCGAGCGCTTCAATCGAGTTTTCAGCACCCTTGAAGGGTTGAGCTCCGCAAGCTTTGAAGTAACGGAAATTGCAGCCCTTCGGAGGGACTACAGGGGCTTCCTCCTCGTCGGTGTCATCATTTCGGCGTCCAGTGTCTTCATGCTGCTTCTTCTGGCGTTCTTCCCTTCGCCTAGTTTCGGCTTCATCACGAGCACGAAACTGTTCTTGCAAGAACTTAGCTTGACGCTCATTGTTCTCGTTAAGCATTGTTTGCATTATTTGCATGATCTGTTCAGGAGTGAGTCCACCTCCAGCTCCTTCACCAGATCCAGACATGTTCTAAAATTATATAAATAATACTTGCATAAGAATAGGCATAACTCCTATTCTACCCCATTTCCCAATTCCTAAAGCAAAGTCAAAGCCTATCTCAGGTCAAGTTAAAGCCTAGACATTCGAAGCTAATATCTTTGCTTAAAAGTTTGAGTCCAAGTGTTATTGCTAACACTTGAATCCCTCAAACTAATGCTCTGATACCATCCTATCACATCCTTGCTTCAAAACACGCTTGCTTATCCCAGGAATAATAATAAATGCATAAAGCTAAATAAAACGTTACAATAAGTCTTGCACTACACGTGCTTCATGGTTACAGTACTAAGTTGCTAAAAACATCATAACATAAATAAAAGCAGCTACCCAAAACCCAAGGCATCATAAGCTATACCACAAGCTGAAAATGAGCTAAGTCCTTTGGGCAGATCAGATAATAGACCTAAGCAGAAGGTCCAGCTTGTTCTTTACCTTTTCCTGTAAAAAAATTGTGAATAGCAACTGTAAGCTAATGCTTAGTGAGTAAACAGATATTCAAGAATGCATGTAAAATATGAGGCGAAAATGCCTATAAAGGATGTTATGCTTGCTTGCTTGCTTGCTTGCTTGCTCATTTGCTTAATACCCAGAAAGAACGCTGCACAATTGAGACATTTCACGCAGAACGGAGATGCCACCACTAGGGGTTTACCGCTGACAGATGATCAATCTGTGATGCGGGGCTAGCTACCCGCATAATGCTCAAGGGATAGTGGTGAACATCAGAATTGCTTGCTCGCTAATATAATGCTATGAGATGCACAAAGAAACGCTAAAACAAGGCTTGCTGTATAGTATGCAGAACAATAAACAGATAGCAGATAAATATGCATATTAATAGATCAAATGTAAGATCCGGCTAAGCTGGGCATCACCTGTACCACAGTGTTCGCCTTCACTCACAAAAGTCTATTGAATTCCAAAGAAGTCACATAGAAGCAATTTATGTCTCAATTTCATATAAAACATGTAAACAAGAATAACTGTTACTCACAGTACTGAAAATGCTTTGAAACGCTCTGAAATACTTGCTCGGGCTTATTTACGCTTTAAATTGCTTTATAACGCTTGCTCTTGCTTATCTAGGCTTTTAATATATTCTGGCACTGGATTTGACTCGCAACAGGGCTAAACGGCTTATGTATAATATATGAAGTTCAATATTACAGAACATGTGCTAAATTAATATTGCTAGCTCAATATTCCAACATCTCTAAGCCATAACTTCTAGCTAAATATTTTGCTAATTATTTGGCTAATTTATGCGTTGCTCGTAAATTTTATTAATTAAAATTCGAAATTTAGGGGCTAGATTCGAATCTGAGCATCAGACTCGAAGTCAGATTCGAATCTGAGTATCAAACTCGAAGCCAGACTCGAACAGGGGATTAGATTCGAAGCCTCATTCGAATATGAAGTTAGATTCGAAGGCAATCTCGAATATGGTGTTAAACTCGAAGGTCATCTCGAATCTGGTGATTAGATTCGAATCTATGATTCGAATCTAGCCCTATTCGAGTCTGTTCTACGTATTCTCGAGTTTGTTCATAAGCTACAGCTTTACACATGCATTTTCAAGCTTAAAATCACAAATAAACTAAGCAACAAGCCTCGGTTTGATTATATTATACATAATCTATCATATTCTAGTAAAACCCATGCGAAATTAGCTTTAAATCACCTGTAAATGATAGACTCGAATCTCATATCTTCAAAACCGAAAATTGCAGAAAAAGAAAAGATCGATTCTTACCTCAAATCCGTATGAAATCGTACATGCAATAGGAGATTCACGTAGTACTCTTCGAGATCTTTCCGTTAACGTATAGAACACGAGATTTGGCCGGTCGGTTTGGGAGAAAAGTTAGAGAGATGTTCGGTTTCTAGAGAGAGGAGCTCTGGAAAGGAATATGTCTTGCAAGAAATGAGAAAATGAACTCTCGGCTCCTATTTATACCAAACCTCGAAATTACATCATTTTACGCAAATTGCTCAAAAATACTTAAAATAAAATGCATATAAAAGCAAGGTGTTATATAAATGTTACTAACATTTATTTATGCACACTAACATTTATTTATAAATAACTATGATTATTGATCCAAGCTTTTATTCTTATAGTAATTTTTTTTCTTCTTAATTCACTTATTAGTTTACATTAAACAATATTAATCTTATAATCATCTTATTTTTTTTACAAAACTTTCAAACGGTCACATAACCGTTTACAACGGTTATAATTTCGACCGTTCGAAGGTCGATTTTTCCTATAAGTACCCAAATAACTAAGACCCATCATTCCACAAAATCATTCTTCTTCTTTTCTGAAAGATTTCTTAACTGACTGAAGAATGAAAATACCTCTCTCGTTTTTAATTTTTGTTATTGTATTACTTTTAATACTTTTCTATTCTTTGTTACAACTTCCATTCGATGAGATGTATCCTTTCCTGGTTCTGTTTTCATTTACGATTCTCCCATTGTTATGTGTGTGATTCTTACTGAAATAAATTAATGCTAATTTTATGTTTTTGAAAATTTTGTTGATAGTTATAAAACGGCAAACCTTGTGAAGCTTGAATTTGCTGCACTAGACGTTAACGGGAAGAACTACATGTCATGGGCAATTGATGTAAAAATACATCTTGAATCAATGGGAATTTTGGATACTGTAAGTGAGAACAATAATTGTTCTTCACAAGAAAAGGCAAAATCAAATGTGTTTCTACGCAAACATATTGATGATATGCTAAAATTTGGATATTTGAACACAAATGATCCAAGCATTCAATGGAAAGATTTGAAAGAAAGGTTTGATCATCAAAGGGAAGTTTTACTTCCAGCTGCCAGAGATGAGTGGAGAAATTTGAGGTTCCAAGACTTTAAAAAGATTAATAAGGATACCTCAGCTTTGTTCAGGATATGTTCACAGTTAAGATTTTGTGGACAAGTTGTTTTCGTTGCAGACATGTTGGAGTAAACTTACTCCACGTTTCATGCATCAAACATTGCTCTGCAACAACAATATCGCATGCAGAAATTTACAAGATATTCTGAACTCAATTCAGTCCTCCTTGTTGCTGAACAAAATAATGAACTTCTGATGAAAAATCATCAGTCTCGTCCTACAGGATCAGTAGCGTTTCCTGAAACAAATGCTACGAATAAAAGTGATCCTAAAGATAATACACGTGGACAAGGACGAGGGCGAGGATTTGGTCGTGGACGAGGCCGTGGTCGTGGCTATAATAAAAACCATAATAATAGGAATAATCATGGCCTATGGTTACAACTATAAATATGGAAAAAGTCATTCTCGGGGCCGTGAACGTGGACGTGGACTTGGTTATAACAATGCTTCACGAGATAATAAATCTCAATCACATGGAAAACCCAAGAATAATGAAGCAAAAACTAATACTTCTCAGGGTCCTAAAGATCCTTGCTTCAGATGCGGAATGATAGGCCACTGGTCAAGAACTTCTCGAACAGCACCACATCTCTGTCAGCTGTAACAAGATTCTCTTAAAGGAAAAGAGAAAGATGTAAATTTTAATGATCTCCCTAATGATTCGGTACCTGAACAAAATGCTTCAGATTTCTTTGATGATTTAGATATATAATAGTGTGACTATGTTTACATTAATCTAGTTATGTTTTATTTCTTCTTATCATGTAATGCACTTCCTAATCTTGTAATAATATAACATATTTCTACCTAACAATTTTTATCTTATATAATCATTAATTTACTATTTTTCTTATTTATTTTTATAAGTTTAAAATGAATTTCATTGAAGAACTGCATGAACCAAACTTTGGATATATCTGTATACCAGACAGTGGTGCCATACACACAATTCTTAAAACGAAGAAATATTTTTCTGAACTAAAGCCAACTAAAGCAACCATACATACCATTTCAGGTCCTGTAGATCTAATTGAAGGAACTGGAAAGGCCCATTTTATATTACCAAATGGTACAAAGTTCTTAATAGATAATGCTCTATTTTCACCAAAATCTAAAAGAAATTTGCTGAGTTCCAATGACATACACCGAAATGGATACGGTACTCAGACTGTGACAATAGAGAATAAGAAATTTATGCATATAACCGATAAAAACCATGTACTGGAAAAACTGCCAACACTCAATTCTGGTTTGCATTATACATATATAAGTATGGTTGAATCTAACATGGTAGTAAAAGAAAAATATTGTGATCCTGGAGTGTTGAGTTTGTGGCATGATAGATTAGGCCATCCAGGAACAACCATGATGCAAAGGATAATTGAAGGTACCAATGGACATCCACTAAAAAGCCTGAAGATCTCTCAAACAAGTAACTTGGCTCCATGTACATCTTGTTCTCTTGGAAAACTAATTGTGAAACATTCACCAACAAAAATTGAAAAGGAAAATCCTATGTTTCTTGGAAGAATTCAATGTGATATATGTGGACCAATTCATCCACCATGTGGACCTTTCAGATACTTCATGGTTTTAATAGATGCATCAAGGCGATGGTCTCACGTTTGTTTATTATCAACTCGTAATGTGGCATTTGCAAAATTTCTGGCTCAGATCATTAAATTAAGAGCGCATTTTCCTGATTATACCATTAAAAGGGTGAGACTTGATAATGCTGGTGAATTTACATCTCAAGCTTTTAATGACTATTGCATTTCTGTTGGAATTAGTGTTGAACATCCAGTTGCTCATGTTCATACACAAAATGGTTTAGCTGAATCATTAATTAAACGTCTTCAACTAATAGCTAGACCATTAATAATGAAAACAAAACTCCTTATTTCTGTTTGGGGACATGCAATTCTACATGCTGCATCACTGATTCATCTAAGACCAAGTGCATATCATAAATGTTCTCCTTTACAACTTGCTTTTGGTCAAGAACCAAAGATTTCCCATCTTCGAATTTTTGGGTGCGCAGTATATGTTCCTATTGCACCACCACAACGTACAAAAATGGGTCCTCAAAGAAGATTGGGTATATATGTTGGGTATGAAACACCTTCTATTATAAGATATCTTGAACCGCTAACCGGTGATGTTTTCGCAGCACGTTTTGCTGATTGCCACTTTAATGAGACACTTTTCCCAGTATTAGGGGGAGAAAAGAAAAACAAAGAAAAGGATGTTTCATGGTGTGAACCGTCATTGATTCATCTTGATCCTTGGACAAAACAATGTGAACTAGAAGTTCAGAAAATAATGTATTTGCAAGAAATTGCAAATCAATTGCCTGATGCATTTACTGATTCTAAAAGAGTGACTAAATCATATGTGTAATGCACCTGCTCGACTTGAAATTCCAAGCGATAAAATTGATGACAAAGTCACTCAAGAATCAAAGGCACGCCTGAAGCATGGAAGACCGTTTGGTTCCAAGGATAAGAATCCTAGAAAAAGAAAGAGCTCTGAAAATACAATTGATAATGAGAAAGGTGTTCCTGGAGAAACACAAAATAATAATATCTCCAAAGAAGGAGAAATTGATGATACTAATATAGAGATTGCAATCAATTATGTCCATACAAATATTATATGGAACAGATCTGAAATGAAGGATATTGATGAAAGGTTTTCTTTTGCTATTGCATATGATAATATTAATGGAAATGATGATCCAAAACCAAAGTCTGTTATTGAATGTCAAAATAGACATGATTGGGATAAATGGAAAGAAGCTATGCAAGCTGAATTAGATTCTTTAAACAAACGAAAGGTTTTTGGATCCATTATCCTCACGCCTGAAGCCGTGAAACCTGTAGGATACAAATGGGTATTCATACGAAAAAGAATTGAGAAAAATGAGATTATAAGATACAAAGCTAGACTTGTGGCTCAAGGGTTTTCTCAACGGCCTGGAATTGATTATGATCAAATGTATTCTCCTGTTATGGATGCAATAACGTTTAGATATTTAATCAGTCTTGCAGTTTCTAAAAATTTAGAAATGCGTCTAATGGATGTTGTTACAGCTTATTTATATGGATCACTAGATAGTGATACTTATATGAAAATCCCTGAAGGATTTAAAATGCCTGAAGAATCAAGCAATAAACCCAAAGGAATGTATTCAATCAAATTACAAATATCTTTATATGGGTTGAAACAATCTGGACACATGTGGTATAAGCGTTTGAGTGATTATTTGATATGTAAAGGATATACAAATAATCAAATTTGTCCATGCGTGTTTATAAAGAAGACAAATGGTGGATATGTTATTATAGCTGTCTATGTTGATGATCTAAATATCATCGGCACAGTAAATGAGATAAATGAAGTCATTGTACTACTAAAGAATGAATTTGAAATGAAAGACCTTGGTAAAACCAAATATTGTCTTGGTTTACAAATAGAGCACATGCATAATGGCATACTTGTGCATCAATCAAATTATACAGAGAAGGTCTTAAAACATTTCAATATGGATAAAGCAAAACCTTTAAGCATGCCAATGGTAGTTAGATCACTTAATATTGACAAAGACCCATTTCGTCCTCAAGAAGAAAAATGAAAATTTACTCGGTCCAGAAGTGCCATATCTTAGTGCAATTGGAGCCCTGATGTATCTTACTAACTGTACAAGACCTGACATTTCTTTTGCAGTAAATTTGTTGGCTAGATTTAGTTCAGCTCCCACCAAACGACATTAGATGGGAATCAAACACATTTTACGATACCTTCTAGGAACTGTTGATTTGGGATTATTTTATTCGAACAATACAAAAGAAGGTTTGATTGGTTATGTAGATGCAGGTTATTTGTCTGATCCCCACAAAGCAAGATCTCAAACAGGATACGTATTTTTGAAAGAGGCACTGCAATATCCTGGCGTTCTCAAAAGCAAACACTTGTTGCAACATCCTCAGATCATGCTGAAGTTATTGCACTACATGAAGCTAGTAGAGAATGTTTATGGCTGAGATCAATGACACAAATCATCTTGTCTTCTTGTGGACTTGAGAAAGGCAAAAGTCCAACACTGATTTATGAAGACAATGCAGCTTGCGTGTCGCAAACGAAGGAAGGATATATCAAAAGTGACAGAACCAAACATATCTCTCCAAGATTTTTCTCCTACACACAAGATCTTATAAAAGACAACCCATTTTGAAATGAAATATATTCAGTCTAACAACAATTCAGCAGATCTGTTCACGAAGGCGCTTCCCAAAGCAATTTTCAGAAAACATGTTCATAACATTGGAATGCGACATGTACAAAACATGTGACGATTTTCAGATGACAATATGAGGGGGAGTCAACCAATCGCTGTACTCTTTTTCCCTTGGCCAAGGTTTTTTCCCACTGGAGTACCCATTGCTCATAAGGAATTCAGTAAGAGTGTCATACCAGGCTCTAGGGGCTTGTTTGAGACCATAGAGAGCTTTGTCCAACTTATAGACAAAACCTGGGTGTTGTTCATTTTCAAAACCTGGAGGCTGCTTGACATATACTTCTTCTTGCAGCTTCCCATTCAAAAATGCACTCTTCACATCCATTTGAAATACCTTTATGCTCTTATGAGCAGCGTAGGCTAGATACAAACGAATTGCTTCTAGCCTGGCCACAGGAGCAAATGTTTCATCATAGTCAATGCCTTCCTCCTGTCTGTAGCCCTGAGCAACAAGTCTTGCCTTATTTCTAATGACATGACCTTGCTCATCCATCTTGTTCCTGAAAACCCATTTTGTGCCAATTATAGTTTTACCTTTAGGAGCAGGGACCAGCTTCCATACTTTGTTCCTCTCAAACTGATTGAGTTCTTCTTGCATGGCAGTGATCCAATTGGCATCTTTTAATGCTTCATCAACCTTCTTTGGCTCCATCAGTGAAACAAAACTAGAGAACATACAAAAGTTCCCTAAGCTGTCCCACCGTGTTTGTATCCCTTTGTTGATGTCACCAATTATTTGATCATTGGGGTGACACCTGATCCACTTAGGATCATTTTTCAATGATGATTTACCTGAGTTGTTAACATCTTCAGCAGGTCCTGTTGAACAGCTCTCAAGATTTTCAGACACACTGTTGTCTTGAGCCTGTTCACTTGTTGAACATGTCTGACCACTGTTGAACATATCAGCAGAGGAACTGGGAAAATCAGCATTGATAGGTTCTGGACATGCAGTTGTAATTAAGTCAGTACATTTATTCACACAGGGTGTATTGACATAATCATCATCATGTCCATCATGATTAACAGGTTCCACACTGGGTGTAGTGGAAGCTTTTGAGTCCTCTTCATTGTTTGAATGCATCAGATCATCAAAGTTAAGTTCTCCTGAAGCTGATTCAGGAACAGCTTTGGTGGAGGCATTCTTTGACTCTTCAAAGGTGAATTGAGATTCATCTATCAACCCTTCTTTGTTGTTGTATACCCTGTAGGCTTTGGAGATAGCAGAGTAACCAACAAACACACCTTCATCAGCTTTAGGTTCAAATTTCGACAGCTGGTCCCTTTGATTCAGAATGAAACAGGGACATCCAACACTGGAATAACTGACATTTGGCTTTCTCCCTTTGAGCAGCCATAGGTAGTCTTGTTGAACCTTTTTCACCACTAAAGGATCTGGTTGGGTGAAGCAGGCAGTGTTAACAGCTTCAGCCCAAAATGATGAAGGTAAACCTGATGCACACAACATGGTTCTGGCAGCTTCAATGAGAGTTCGGTTTCTCCTTTCAGCAACGCCATTTTGTTGAGGAGTTCTTACTGCTGAAAATTTTGAGTGATACCTTTCTCTCACAGAAGTCTTCAAGAGTACTGTTTCTGAATTCAGTACCAGATCACTTCTAAGCTGCTTTACTTGGGCAGAGTTACAGCATTTCCATCTTTTTGACAAATACAATATCTCTCTAGCAGCCTCTCCTTGTGCTCTTCAAGAAAAATCACCCATGGTACCTGGAGAAATACATCAACCATTACAAAGTGTATCTGTCTTCCTCCTAGACTTGGGACTTAACAGGGGTCCAAACAAGTCCATATGGATTAAGAAGAGTGGAGTATCAATAGAGAAATTGTGTTTGGATTTAAAAGACTGTTTTTCTCTGCTTGCCTTTCCACAAGTGTGCATAATCTATCTTTGCAAAAGTCATAGAAGGCAAACCTGGCACCACTCTTTCTTACAGAGTTTGTGATGTTACTTGAAGTTCATGTGACAGTCTTCTGTGCCATAGCCATGTTTAGATCAGCATTTTGTTCTGTGAGAAAACATGTTGTTCAGGTTGTGGGATCAGCAGAATGCATACCACACAATACACCTTTCTTCGTTGAGCACATAGCACAACTATGCCTTGGGAACCAATATGTAACCCGTGCTCATCAAAGTTTAACCTGTGTAGCACAGCATCAAACAGTTGGCTTATGCTAACAAGGTTATGTTTAGCCCAACCACATAAGGCTACCCTTTTGAACACTGGCAGCACCAGCTTTAAGAGTTCCTATCCCTCAGTGGATCCTGGTACATTTGCACCCAAAGGACTGTTTGGCCCTTTTTCAGGCCTGAGTTCACTCAGCAATTCTTTACAACCTGTCATGTGCCCTGAGCAGCCACTGTCAAGCACAAACCGGGGTAGGTTGTTTTTCCTGCAGAGTGATAAGAGAATTATTAGTCATTTTTAGGGGACTCACACAGAGATGATTGCTCCACTTCATCAACATTTTTTGATGGACTTGAAATACCACACTAATATTCCCATTGAATGGTATCAGCTTGAATACCATTCTCAGAACGGTGCCATTTCCAACACTGCCTGTGACAGCTGTGAGAAACAACAGAGTTAACAGGCCCATGTCCTCATATTCAGGACAGTCCTTGGCCAGATGTGTCTTCTTCCCACATTTGTAAACATTTTCTCTTTTTAGTATTTTGTAAGAAGATCCTTTAGAAACACATTCTGAGCTATTTTTTGTGATCTTTCAGCAGGTTTAGCATTCTTTGTTGAATCAACAGCTTGTGTGGAAAGTTCAATAGCCACAACTTTGACTGTCTCTTCTTTCCTCTTTTTGGGAGGACAGATGTCAAAGACAGGAAGCTTGATTGGCTTTTGAGCTTCCACAGGTTGGGAAACTTATCCCAGTTGTCTCAGTTTGAGCAATGGCTTTGCCTTTGCCCCTACTGGATTGTGATTTATGCTGCCTATCAGCATACTCACTGTGCCTGGGTTTGAAAAACTAGTTCATTTAAAACCAATTTACCACGATGATTTGAAAACTATTTGAAATCACAGCAGTTTTGTTTCAACATGAGACTTACCCTTGTTGAAAAACAGGTTGCTTACTTTTTGAAAACTGTTTTCAAAGTGTTGACATCAAAGGATTAACACTCTGTTTTACCATCAGCTTTGGAACTCAGAACCGTTTTTTGTCAACAGGTTTAGCATCCACAGCTGCATTTTGAACATGTTTTCCTTTCTTTTGCTTATGTGAGCTAGCAGAGCACTTAGAGGCTGCTTGGAGAACAAACCTCAATATCAGCTTTGAGCTGAATTCACACAAGCTGTCATATTTTGAGGCCTGACAAACCTGTTTGTTGAGATTATTTTACCATTCACATTTTGAATGAATGTATTTGGAAGTTCACCAAGAGTGGATAAATCTTCTTCAGATTTATTATCTCAACAATGGAAGCTGCTGTGGTCAAGATCCCCTCCAAGATAGGCTTGGATTTGTGAGAATCTGTTGACTTATACAATGGCTGACTTTTTGTGGCCGATTGGCACAAAGAGTCAACTATCTTTTGAAGCTTGGCATGCTTTTATACTGTTTCTTCTTTTCTTCCAGTAAAAAGAGTTGATGTGTTTTAATTCATCAAGCTCAGTTTCCAACTTATGCGAACTGTCCAATTTACTGGATTTGTTTTAAGATGAGCCCCCCCCCCCAACCCCCAACCCACCCCCCCCCCCCCCCCCCCCCCCCCCCACCAACCCCCCCCCCCCCCCCCCCCCCCACCCCCCCCCCCTTTAAGCGTAGGAGATTTTCCAATAGTAAAGCAGTATCTATGCTTCTCAACAGCACTTTGAATCTTGTCATACATCACTCCTTTTAGATTCGTCCCTCTTTGGTTTGAGTCAAACTGTTAACTTTTTCTTCAGAACTGTAAGCAATAAAATTTTGTACCTTATACATCATAGGAGGATTTCCATTCTCTAATCGGGTCTGAATGCGCCTTTCAGCTTCAGCCATATAGTACCTGTTTTTACTTGTTGAAACTGCTTGTTATGGACATCAGTGTTGGGCCACCCAATTACCTGCTATATCCCTGTTGATTACTCTTCATCAGACGCCGGTCATGTGTGTGCCTGATAACCCATGGTGCTCGCGTTACGTCCCCGTCTCACTTCATCACTACTCTAGAACCAAGAGATAAAAAGAGATCCAGAAGTGTGGCGATTGGAAAGACAACGGGGGGGAGTTGTCCAGTTCCCTCAGCTTAGCCATGGCCATAAGGTACTTAACCCTATAGCCATCATCCTTGTTAGTCTTGTTGGGTTTGGATGACTGACCAACAGCTTTTGACACACAGTCAGCAGCTATGTGACCAGTTTTGCCACACTTGAAGCACTCAGCTTTGGATTTGTCAAATGCCTTCTTTTTGCCAGCACTTGAACCTCCTTGCAGCATGTTTCTTCCAAACCTTTTCTTGTTGAACCTTTTGACAAGCATGGCTATCATTTGCTCATCATCTTGTTCAGCAAGATCTGCAACATCTTCTTCGTCTGACACCTCTTCCTTTTCATCATCCTGTTGATCAGGTTGAATGAACACATCACTCACCTGATTTACAGGCTGTCTCACATTAGCCACAAAGGCTGCACCTCTTCTGGACATTTCCAAGGCATTTCTCTTTTGTTGCCTTGACTGTTCATCATTCAGTAATGATCCATACAGATTGACCAGATCCATACTTCTGATAGTACCTGAGTTCCTTAGGATTGTTGAAAAGTAGTTCCACTCTTCAGGTAAAATGTCCAGAAATTTATTCACCAGGGTAAGACTGTCCTTGGTGATCCCAACAGCTTTGAGATCATTTACTAGAGCAGTAAACCTGGTGTAGGTTTCAGTGAGAGTCTCCTTTGGTTTAGCAAAGAAGAGTTCATACTGTCTAACAAGATTGTTGATCCTGTTGTCCAGTGTGATTGTGGGTCCATCATAGACGGTACACAAAGTATCCCACATCTCCTTTGCTGTCTTCATTTTCTCAACCTGCTTGAACACATCATCAGGGAGAGAAATGACCAGGTTGTTTCTGGCCTTTGCATCCAGAGCCACCAATCTCTTGTCTTCATCAGACCATTGAGCTTTAGCTTTCTCAAAGGTCCTGATTTCAGGAGTAGCTCCTTCAACCGCTGGAGTTATGGTAGTAACAGAGGTTGGCACATAGGGACCCTCCATCACTATCTCTGGCAGTTGTACATCCAGATTCTCTAAATAGAGCATCATTCTGCACTTCCAACCAGAGAATTTTTGATGATTAAATTTGGGAGGTTTGCCCATAGAGCCATTGTCATAGTAAGAAGAATTTGCAGCACTGTTGTCCATGGAAACTTGGGAGAATGAGAGATCTAGAATGACACACACTCTAAACTGCTCTGATACCAGTTGTAGGTCCCGAGAGGTTCCCAAAGTATATAGTTATAAGCTGTAGAGGGGGGGTGAATATAGCAATTTAAAAACTACACACTCTTTTCTCAATGTTTGTATGTATTATCAACAATTTGTTAATTACAAACAAGCTTGAATGCGGAATAGTTCAAGCTGAGATGACAGATACAACAGTATGTTCACTAGTCTAAGACAAACTCAAACTAGATTACAATGAAAACACTCACTAAGATGCACTCACTGTGTTTACAAGACTTAAAGGAACAGCTTATGTAAAACAGCTTAGACACACAGATGCTGGTTTACACAGAAGACTTGCATGCATGAAAATCACACTTGCACGTTCACTCTTAGGTTTCAGCACTTAGCTTTCTTCACTGTTCCTTTCTGACCTTAGAAGCTTCCTTTTATACTCACTTAGAGGATCTAAGAGAAATATCTTCATTGGACGGAATGAAAAGGAAAAGTCTTGTTGAAAAGACAACATAACCTTTTCTGCACTTTTCTGAAAAGCAGACTTGTCTTCACATGTGCAGAACTTTTGTCTTTTTACTTTGTCTACTGTTGCATTGCCTTTAACTAATTTAGGAATGTCAACTTTGCGTCTTTCTTCCTTGTAAAGGCCTATTTTGATATAAGAAAAAGGTCTGTCACCTTTTTTCAAATAACCTTTTGTCTTCATGTTACAGAACAGCGTGGGCAGGCTGAGCAGTTCTGTTTTCCACTTTGTCTTCGACTTTGTAAACTGATCTTGTAGTCAAAAACAATACATGATGACTTGGAAACATATTCCATAAAGTGTTTAGCCTGTTCACAAAGAACAGGTTCTGTTCACAAAGAACAGAACACTTTAAAAATGCCCAAGCTGCTCAACAGTGTAGAGCAACGTAGACAGTTTATGTCCAGCCTGTTCAGCAGACAGAGCAGCTTGGACAAATTGTCTTAGTTGCAACATATGCAACATATAGAGCAGCTTTAGACTGATATTGCAAATCATTTTCAGGTTTCAATAATGCATATAACAGGCCTTAAATTCAACCTTCAAATGCATCAATCAGGTTTGATTATAAAATCTCCCCCTCAGATGTAGAACAGGTTTGACTGAGGCCTTTTTGTGCCTAACAGCAGCTCAAAGTCATAGTCGCTAACATTAGACATGCAACATCAATGGCATCCTCAGAGTGCTTTTTGTGGAGATTTCTCTCCTCAATTATACCAGTTTCTGCAGGAGCAGGTCTTAGTGCCCTTTCGAGAACATACTACTTTCACTCCATTCTCAGAATAATAGTCAGATTTCACTCTCAGTCCAAGAAATTATTTCCTATGAATTTTTCATTGTCTAGGATGGACCTCAATATTAGTGTTGTGCATTTGGGGAGGATTTGTAATAGGATGAGGTGAAGGAGGGAGACTGACGTTATCATTGTTGTGGTTGTTATTGTTGTTGTTATTATATAAACCGCTTTTACCTTTGCCTCTTCCAACCATCTAAAACATTTTTTAAAAATTAGTATTTTGATTAAATATTAATAAATAAATAACCCAAAATCTAGAAAATGATTTATTAATCCTAAGAACCTTTTTATTTATTCATGCACCCAACGGAGGCTGAACCTTATGAGTAAGCTACTTAGGCAGACAACTTGTTACCCTAGGTCTTATGCGATTTTTAATTTTTTAAACTGATCATGTTTAATCTCATCCACACCTTGGGCCACACTCTCACTGAAAATCACCACTGACACACAACATATAACAACTGCAAGTCATTGGCTCAGGTCTGACATGGGAATCACAATGCCTACCTCACAACTTCCAAGTTTGCGGTGTAAGCACCTAACGGAGGGTGCACTTACTTACGACGACTGGTCACCATGAGTGTCATATATGGACCACGTGTTGTGTCAGATTTTTAATTTGGGTATATAACCTGTCTCTTACCAAGAACTAGTGGCTAGTTAGGTCAGTCGGGGCCAGGATCCTTTCGGTTATATACCTTTCGAAAAATCTCACAACCACAACGACTATCCTAGACACCACATATTCTGGCAAACAGTCCAATTTATATATATCAGTTTCAAAAACCTTGCAACTCTTTGATAATATGAAACTTTAAAATAAATCTCCTTTTTATGTGAAAAACTAATTTCATAAATGTCATTTTAAAACTTGATAAAATAAATAAAGTTCCCAATTTAAACTTCCTTTTAAATTTTTTAATTTTTCATCCAAATGATTGTAGTTTTGAGTTCCTTTATTTATCTACTTTGTCAACACAAACACACAAATATAAATAAAACACACAACGATTGGATGACATAGCCTTGCCGAAATTAAATTTGTTTCCAAGAACCATACGGAGAAACCAATTGGATCAAAACTTAAAGGCATAAATTAAATCTAGCTTATAGAATTAAAACAAATACAATTTACTTTTAATTAGACCTAAGGTTAAAAATGTTTAACATGGCCGATTTTAACAACAAAAATAATGGCGTTAGTTTTAATTTCAACATTAAAACTTACCTTTTAATTAAAATCGATTTAATTTAAATGACGAATTACTGGAAAACGAAAAAAACGAACTAACTTTGTTAACCGACTCCACTCGGGTTCAATAACTCATATGACCCGAAAACAATTAGGGTATTAAACCCTTTGACGGCCGAAATTAATCGAAGTCATTAATAAACTCAGTTTGATTATTTCGATTTTCAAATTTCAATTAATCGTATAATTATCGAATTAAATAAATTTCAAACAAAGTTTTTTAATTTTATAAAACTAATAAAGTCTTCCACTTTAATTTTATAAAACTGAAACATATATGTATATATTTTAGTCAACTTTAAATATTAATAACCAAACACTTTTAAAACTTTAAACGTTTTAAATGTCGATCTCAATCGTTTAACACCTTTTATTATTAAAAATCGTTCCTTTTTAACATAAAAAACAAGATTAATACTATTAGTAGTTACTTGAGTTGGCTCTGATACCACTATTGGTAATTCGTATAAGTTTTTCATAAAAGCATTAAACTTTAATCGTATTATACGCAACAGAACATTTTTAAAATTTACGAATTTCGTATATGGATCATCAAGGAAAACATAAGATAAGTAACAATGAAAGCTATAAAATACACGGAAAGCCTTCAGTGCTGCTCATGATACGATCGAGCGACATCAAATACGCAATCAAATACATGAGGCACGGAGAAAACATACTTTTGAGTTTTGTTTTTGTTTTGGCCGAGGCACACAAATCCACACCACACATCGAATTGTATGTTTTCGTGGGTTTGAATACATATATTTATTTATTCATAGATTTAGCCGAAGGTGTGTGTATGTATGTTTATATATATATATATATAGCAAGTTACCATCAATTAATACCAACAACTTTTGACTGGAAACCTGCTATAGCAGGTACCATCAATTAATACCAACAACTTTTATTTTTTTTACCAATGATAGTTACAACGTTTTATATTTTTACCAATAATAGCAACGACTTTTAACTTTTTACCAATAATAAAAACATGTCAAATTAAAATTTTCTTTATCTGTAACTAATTATTACTTTAAAGAAACTAAATTTATGAAAATCGAAATACAATCAGATAAGTTCATAATTGTTATGATAAGACAAAAGATGTGGATGACAATTTTACAAAGAGTCTTCTCTTTTACCAAGTTGAGAAGCAACACAACACAATGTTTTCTTTTATTGCAAAATAGTACATTAATTTTGTACTTAAATAGACTCACACTTATCATACGAATGGATATGGAGAACATATATATATATATATATATATATATATATATATATATATATATATATATATATATATATATATATATATATATATATATATATATATATATATATCTCTGTGTGTGTGTGTGTAAAACTTTGCAAGTCTTGTTCGATATTTAATTTCAGTTAGATTATAACACGTTATCAGCACGAAGAGCTCTGCAATTGAATCAAGAATCGAACGAGGTATGGTTGCTGAAATTATAAAAAATAATCAAAAGATAGAAAAAATCTTATGGACAATTATGGACGACTAACATTTACTTATGTTTACTAACATTTGTTTATTGTTACTAACACTTTAGTTATGTTTACTAATCTCATACTTATACTAACATTTAATTAATGTTACTAACATTTTACTTATGTCTACTAACATTTATTTATGTATACTAATTTTTATTTATGCAATCTAGTATTCTAAATTTATGCTTATTAGTATTATAAATGTTACTAACATTTATTTATGCACACTAACATTTATTTATAAATAACTATGATTATTGATCCAAGCTTTTATTCTTATAGTAATTTTTTTTCTTCTTAATTCACTTATTAGTTTACATTAAACAATATTAATCTTATAATCATCTTATTTTTTTTACAAAACTTTCAAACGGTCACATAACCGTTTACAACGGTTATAATTTCGACCGTTCGAAGGTCGATTTTTCCTATAAGTACCCAAATAACTAAGACCCATCATTCCACAAAATCATTCTTCTTCTTTTCTGAAAGATTTCTTAACTGACTGAAGAATGAAAATACCTCTCTCGTTTTTAATTTTTGTTATTGTATTACTTTTAATACTTTTCTATTCTTTGTTACAACTTCCATTCGATGAGATGTATCCTTTCCTGGTTCTGTTTTCATTTACGATTCTCCCATTGTTATGTGTGTGATTCTTACTGAAATAAATTAATGCTAATTTTATGTTGTTGAAAATTTTGTTGATAGTTATAAAACGGCAAACCTTGTGAAGCTTGAATTTGCTGCACTAGACGTTAACGGGAAGAACTACATGTCATGGGCAATTGATGTAAAAATACATCTTGAATCAATGGGAATTTTGGATACTGTAAGTGAGAACAATAATTGTTCTTCACAAGAAAAGGCAAAATCAAATGTGTTTCTACGCAAACATATTGATGATATGCTAAAATTTGGATATTTGAACACAAATGATCCAAGCATTCAATGGAAAGATTTGAAAGAAAGGTTTGATCATCAAAGGGAAGTTTTACTTCCAGCTGCCAGAGATGAGTGGAGAAATTTGAGGTTCCAAGACTTTAAAAAGATTAATAAGGATACCTCAGCTTTGTTCAGGATATGTTCACAGTTAAGATTTTGTGGACAAGTTGTTTTCGATGCAGACATGTTGGAGTAAACTTACTCCACGTTTCATGCATCAAACATTGCTCTGCAACAACAATATCGCATGCAGAAATTTACAAGATATTCTGAACTCAATTCAGTCCTCCTTGTTGCTGAACAAAATAATGAACTTCTGATGAAAAATCATCAGTCTCGTCCTACAGGATCAGTAGCGTTTCCTGAAGCAAATGCTACGAATAAAAGTGATCCTAAAGATAATACACGTGGACAAGGACGAGGGCGAGGATTTGGTCGTGGACGAGGCCGTGGTCGTGGCTATAATAAAAACCATAATTATAGGAATAATCATGGCCTATGGTTACAACTATAAATATGGAAAAACTCATTCTCGGGGCCGTGGACGTGGACGTGGACATGGTTATAACAATGCTTCACGAGATAATAAATCTCAATCACATGGAAAACCCAAGAATAATGAAGCAAAAACTAATACTTCTCAGGGTCCTAAAGATCCTTGCTTCAGATGCGGAATGATAGGCCACTGGTCAAGAACTTATCGAACAGCACCACATCTCTGTCAGCTGTAACAAGATTCTCTTAAAGGAAAAGAGAAAGAAGTAAATTTTAATGATCTCCCTAATGATTCGGTACCTGAACTAAATGCTTCAGATTTCTTTGATGATTTAGATATATAATAGTGTGACTATGTTTACATTAATATAGTTATGTTTTATTTCTTCTTATCATGTAATGCACTTCCTAATCTTGTAATAATATAACATATTTCTACCTAACAATTTTTATCTTATATAATCATTAATTTACTATTTTTCTTATTTATTTTTATAAGTTTAAAATGAATTTCATTGAAGAACTGCATGAACCAAACTTTGGATATATCTGTATACCAGATAGTGGTGCCATACACACAATTCTTAAAACGAAGAAATATTTTTCTGAACTAAAGCCAACTAAAGCAACCATACATACCATTTCAGGTCCTGTAGATCTAATTGAAGGAACTGGAAAGGCCCATTTTATATTACCAAATGGTACAAAGTTCTTAATAGATAATGCTCTATTTTCACCAAAATCTAAAAGAAATTTGCTGAGTTCCAATGACATACACCGAAATGGATACGATACTCAGACTGTGACAATAGAGAATAAGAAATTTATGCATATAACCGATAAAAACCATGTACTGGAAAAACTGCCAACACTCAATTCTGGTTTGCATTATACATATATAAGTATGGTTGAATCTAACATGGTAGTAAAAGAAAAATATTGTGATCCTGGAGTGTTGAGTTTGTGGCATGATAGATTAGGCCATCCAGGAACAACCATGATGCAAAGGATAATTGAAGGTACCAATGGACATCCACTGAAAAGCCTGAAGATCTCTCAAACAAGTAACTTGGCTCCATGTACATCTTGTTCTCTTGGAAAACTAATTGTGAAACATTCACCAACAAAAATTGAAAAGGAAAATCCTATGTTTCTTGGAAGAATTCAATGTGATATATGTGGACCAATTCATCCACCATGTGGACCTTTCAGATACTTCATGGTTTTAATAGATGCATCAAGGCGATGGTCTCACGTTTGTTTATTATCAACTCGTAATGTGGCATTTGCAAAATTTCTGGCTCAGATCATTAAATTAAGAGCGCATTTTCCTGATTATACCATTAAAAGGGTGAGACTTGATAATGCTGGTGAATTTACATCTCAAGCTTTTAATGACTATTGCATTTCTGTTGGAATTAGTGTTGAACATCCAGTTGCTCATGTTCATACACAAAATGGTTTAGCTGAATCATTAATTAAACGTCTTCAACTAATAGCTAGACCATTAATAATGAAAACAAAACTCCTTATTTCTGTTTGGGGACATGCAATTCTACATGCTGCATCACTGATTCATCTAAGACCAAGTGCATATCATAAATTTTCTCCTTTACAACTTGCTTTTGGTCAAGAACCAAAGATTTCCCATCTTCGAATTTTTGGGTGCGCAGTATATGTTCCTATTGCACCACCACAATGTACAAAAATGGGTCCTCAAAGAAGATTGGGTATATATGTTGGGTATGAAACACCTTCTATTATAAGATATCTTGAACCGCTAACCGGTGATGTTTTCGCAGCACGTTTTGCTGATTGCCACTTTAATGAGACACTTTTCCCAGTATTAGGGGGAGAAAAGAAAAACAAAGAAAAGGATGTTTCATGGTGTGAACCGTCATTGATTCATCTTGATCCTTGGACAAAACAATGTGAACTAGAAGTTCAGAAAATAATGTATTTGCAAGAAATTGCAAATCAATTGCCTGATGCATTTACTGATTCTAAAAGAGTGACTAAATCATATGTGTAATGCACCTGCTCGACTTGAAATTCCAAGCGATAAAATTGATGACAAAGTCACTCAAGAATCAAAGGCACGCCTGAAGCATGGAAGACCGTTTGGTTCCAAGGATAAGAATCCTAGAAAAAGAAAGAGCTCTGAAAATACAATTGATAATGAGAAAGGTGTTCCTGGAGAAACACAAAATAATAATATCTCCAAAGAAGGAGAAATTGATGATACTAATATAGAGATTGCAATCAATTATGTCCATACAAATATTATATGGAACAGATCTGAAATGAAGGATATTGATGAAAGGTTTTCTTTTGCTATTGCATATGATAATATTAATGGAAATGATGATCCAAAACCAAAGTCTGTTATTGAATGTCAAAATAGACATGATTGGGATAAATGGAAAAAGCTATGCAAGCTGAATTAGATTCTTTAAACAAACGAAAGGTTTTTGGATCCATTATCCTCACGCCTGAAGCCGTGAAACCTGTAGGATACAAATGGGTATTCATACGAAAAAGAATTGAGAAAAATGAGATTATAAGATACAAAGCTAGACTTGTGGCTCAAGGGTTTTCTCAACGGCCTGGAATTGATTATGATCAAATGTATTCTCCTGTTATGGATGCAATAACGTTTAGATATTTAATCAGTCTTGCAGTTTCTAAAAATTTAGAAATGCGTCTAATGGATGTTGTTACAGCTTATTTATATGGATCACTAGATACTGATACTTATATGAAAATCCCTGAAGGATTTAAAATGCCTGAAGCATCAAGCAATAAACCCAAAGGAATGTATTCAATCAAATTACAAAGATCTTTATATGGGTTGAAACAATCTGGACACATGTGGTATAAGCGTTTGAGTGATTATTTGATATGTAAAGGATATACAAATAATCAAATTTGTCCATGCGTGTTTATAAAGAAGACAAATGGTGGATATGTTATTATAGCTGTCTATGTTGATGATCTAAATATCATCGGCACAGTAAATGAGATAAATGAAGTCATTGTGCTACTAAAGAATGAATTTGAAATGAAAGACCTTGGTAAAACCAAATATTGTCTTGGTTTACAAATAGAGCACATGCATAATGGCATACTTGTGCATCAATCAAATTATACAGAGAAGGTCTTAAAACATTTCAATATGGATAAAGCAAAACCTTTAAGCATGCCAATGGTAGTTAGATCACTTAATATTGACAAAGACCCATTTCGTCCTCAAGAAGAAAAATGAAAATTTACTCGGTCCAGAAGTGCCATATCTTAGTGCAATTGGAGCCCTGATGTATCTTACTAACTGTACAAGACCTGACATTTCTTTTGCAGTAAATTTGTTGGCTAGATTTAGTTCAGCTCCCACCAAACGACATTAGATGGGAATCAAACACATTTTACGATACCTTCTAGGAACTATTGATTTGGGATTATTTTATTCGAACAATACAAAAGAAGGTTTGATTGGTTATGTAGATGCAGGTTATTTGTCTGATCCCCACAAAGCAAGATCTCAAACAGGATACGTATTTTTGAAGGAGGCACTGCAATATCCTGGCGTTCTCAGAAGCAAACACTTGTTGCAACATCCTCAGATCATGCTGAAGTTATTGCACTACATGAAGCTAGTAGAGAATGTTTATGGCTGAGATCAATGACACAAATCATCTTGTCTTCTTGTGGACTTGAGAAAGGCAAAAGTCCAACACTGATTTATGAAGACAATGCAGCTTGCGTGTCGCAAACGAAGGAAGGATATATCAAAAGTGACAGAACCAAACATATCTCTCCAAGATTTTTCTCCTACACACAAGATCTTATAAAAGACAACCCATTTTGAAATGAAATATATTCAGTCTAACAACAATTCAGCAGATCTGTTCACGAAGGCGCTTCCCAAAGCAATTTTCAGAAAACATGTTCATAACATTGGAATGCGACATGTACAAAACATGTGACGATTTTCAGATGACAATATGAGGGGGAGTCAACCAATCGCTGTACTCTTTTTCCCTTGGCCAAGGTTTTTTCCCACTGGGTTTTTCTTTGGCAAGGTTTTTAATGAGGCAGCATTTCATGGTTGAACTCTTTCTAAAATTATCATCCAAGGGGGAGTGTTATGGAAAGACAAGATGTGGATGACAATTTTACAAAGAGTCTTCTCTTTTACCAAGTTGAGAAGCAACACAACACAGTGTTTTCTTTTATTGCAAAATAGTACATTAATTTTGTATATAAATAGACTCACACTTATCATACGAATGGATACGGAGAACACACACACACACACACACACACACACACACACACACATATATATATATATATATATATATATATATATATAACTTTGCAAGTCTTGTTCGATATTTGAATTCAGTAAGATTATAACAATAATCCATTTCTTTGTTTAACATTTGTTAGAAATAAACCAAATGCAATGTGTGCCTATAAAAGAGATAAAAAATATGTTTCCATAAACATTAAAAAATGAAGATTATTTTGATGTGTCATATTTTCATGCATAGTCGGCTTTTATAGGTATGATAGGGTCGACCATTTAAGTGTTACATGACAACGTGAAACTCAAATCATTTTGTATAAGATGTCACAGGAATATAATGAACACATTATGCAACATTTGTATTATTTTTTGGATACTTAGTTCAACAATATTTGCATTATTTATTTATTTGATAAATAAATGAATAATATTATAAATAATTATGATTTAATCATGGATAATTAGTTCTTTATTGTAACATCCCGTTTTCAGAATAATTGTGTGTAATTATTTTAGTGGATGTTCAAAGTATTATTATAGTAATTGTCCAATGAGATCCCGATTAGTGGATATATACGTGTCGGGTTTTAGAGTTACGTGTCACCGAGTAATTAATTTAGTGGATTAATTCTATAATTGAGTTTGTGAAGTTAAATGGGTTGAGTGGATACAAAATTGAGTTCGTGAAGTCTATAGAGTCAGCGATGACATCTTCTGCAGCTAAAGCGATGACGTGGGATCAGTTTAGGGCTGTGTTTGAGCTGCAGTACATTCCAAGAGACGAGAAGCGGGAGATGGAGCGTCGGCTTTTGCATCTGCAGCAGGGGCAGATGACAGTGCAGCAATATGTGGATCGATTCAATGAATATTCACAGTTTGCGACCCAGCACATCGCCACAGAGCAGCGGAAGGTTGATGCGTTTATCGATGGATTGCGAGCAGATATCAGAGAGTTTGTTGGACTGCATGAGACTCCTACTTTTTCCAGAGCACTGGAGATGGCCCGCATAAGGGAGCGGGAGATAGCTAAGCAGAGAAAGGAGCCATCTTCTCAGCTGACATGCGAGGACTCCTGAGCGTCCTCGAGAGACCGAAGGCATTCTAGAGATGATTCAAGGGAGCGACGTTCGGGCTAGAGTTCGAGAGACAAACGAGATAGAGATAGAGATAGAGACAGGGACAGGGAACGGAGGTCGAGTGGACCGGGACGGAGCCAGCGATCAGATAGTCAAAGTCAGAGGCAGAGTTTGTGGTATACAGGACAGAGTCAGAGCAGTGTAGGGCAGAGGCCTCGAGAGGGAGGCGATAGGGGAGACAATTCAGCTGGAGATCGGGAGTGCCCGAGATGCCACCGTCGCCACAGTGGGCCGTGTGTTCCCAGATGTTATCGATGCGGTCAGCGGGGGCATGCTGCCGCTATGTGTACCGTTCCAGAGCCGTTATGCTTTTGGTGTGGGAGGCCGGGACATAGAGTGCGAGACTGTCCATAGCCGGGACTAGCGGTGCAGGGCGCGAGTTCTAGTAGGGCCAGAGCGGAACCGTCGTCATCCGGTCATCATGATACTAGGGCGCGGGGTTGGGTCTTTTAGGAGACTACAGAGGAAGCTCGAGATGCTACTGATATGGTTTCGGGTATGTCTTTTGGAACTTGCCTTGCGTGTGTGTTCAGTCGTGGGGGCGAGTAGTTAGTATGTGTTTGTAAGAATGGGTGTGTTCAGCGCGTGCAATTGCCTTGTTATGTTTGTGATTTTCGGACTCAGTGATAGAGGGGCGAGAATGTTGTATATGAGTTATATGGGATTGTTATATCTGGGAATATGTGTGAGAATGAAATATATTGTGGTAAGTTGGGTTATCACAGTTCCGAAGTTGGGCATTGTGTTATGTTAGTGGATCGATCCTGTTGAGTCATGTGAGTCATTTGAGTAATAACTGTGAATGTGTTTGTGATATGCTAGTGGATTGATCCTACTATAGTGGATTATCATGTTGAGAGTGGATTAAAATTTTTTGTGTGTGCTATCCATATCTGTGATATTGCGTTTAGTGATTCGACGGAGATGTCCTTATGTGTTGATGTGAGTGGATTGGAATATCTGCTGTGTTAGTGGGTGAACCATGTAGAGCTATACGAGGTTGTGACGAAAGAGAATGAAGATTGATGGATTGGGATTATATGTGGACCTAGTGGCTTATGAGGTGGCGCCACGAGAAGACTCTGCGAATAGAGGATATACCAGTTGCAGATATGCGAGTTAGGGGATTTAACTGTGTTATTAGTGGATTGTCTAACTGTGAAGTGAAGACGTGTATTACTGATGATCGTGACATTCAGAGTTCAAATGTGAATTCAACAGGGTTGTTAACAATTATATCGAGATAAATGAGTTAATATTTCGTGGATTTGACATAGAGACGTGTCCGTTCGAATGGGCTTGCGATAGATTCTTGGGACAGAATCTCTTTAGGAGGGGAGGATTTGTAACATCCCGTTTTCAGAATAACTGTGTGTAATTATTTTAGTGGATGTTCGAAGTATTATTATAGTATTGGTCCAATGAGATCCCGATCAGTGGATATATACGTGTCGGGTTTTTGAGTTACGTTTCACCGAGTAATTAATTTTGTGGATTAATTATATAATTGAGTTCGTGAAGTTAAATGGGTTGAGTGGATATTAATTGTGAAAATGGGGTATCGGGTTCGGGTTAGCGGGTTCGGGACCGGCCGAAATAGAAAAAAATATAAACGTGCTTATCCCTTTTCTCTTTTCCTTCTTGCTTCACTTGAAAGGAAACCTAAAGTGTGTATGTGTGTGAATTTGTGAGAGCTCCAGCAGCAGATAGCCACTTCTCCATCTGAATTTGATTGCTGAACTTGGATTGACCTCAGCTTGTTCTTCCCTTGTGTTCTTGAGCTTCAAAGAGGTAAGAAAGCTTTGAATTGAAAGGTTAAATTGTGGTATATGCTATAAAATTATAGGGAATAGTTATGAGGTTGTAAGAGGGTTTATATGTATTGATTTTGGGATGTGTTGTGGCTGAAATCGAAAGGAAGGAGGAGTACACCTCCTCGGCAGGGCTGGAAATCGAAGGTCTGGGTTGCAGACCTCCGCATCGTCGCGGCGCGAGAAGGGGCCTGCGGGGGAATTTCGGCTTGAGCCTCATAAGGGGGTTTTGGGGTCTCGTTGGGGTTGCCTTCGAGTTGGGCTTCGTTGGGATTTTGGGTTGGGCTTTGTTTAGGTTTCGGGATTGGTTTGGGATTGGTCGTCGAGTCCGGCTCGGTTAAAGTGTCGGGTGGAGTCCGGGTTACTGTGCTTCGGTTTTTTGTGTCGGTGGAAATGGGAATTAACAGTTTGGGATCCGTGTGATTTCAGGAACGAGTCCACGAGGCGAGCCAGGTCGGAGATTGTAGATTTCAGTGATTGAGACAGATTGATCAGGTGACTACTCGAGTCCTTTTCAAACCCGGGATCATTTTGCGAGTCATAATTGTGTAGCGAGTATTGTAAATGTGTATATTGTGTATTGTGAATGAGACAGGGACGCGAGCGGCAGGTATAATTCTGTTCTCACATATGTGTTTTGTGTGCATTAGATGAGATCCAGTCCAGGGTCTGTGATGAGTTCCATACGGACGGTGATTCGCGATGAGTGATCGCGCGAGTTGACTGTCCCTAACAGTCCTTGGGGCGTGTATACACGGCAGGGCCTGTAGCCGGTTCGCGCCCATGCTACAGGGTTTTAGCTAACCACCGCGGCCACGGTCGTTAGCTGGGGAAGGGTCCCCCCTCAGTGATTTTGTGTGCAGGGCTTCAGATCTCATGCTGTGTGTTCATACCTGCATTATGATGTTGATTGCCAGGGACAGAGATAGAGCTTGTGCTGTGTGTATGTGCTATGTGTACGCATGCTATGTGTTTACTATGCAGAGTCTAACCCTCACGTACTCACGAGCTTCCAAGCTTACGTATTTGAGTCTACCATGTTCAGGGTATCAGGAAAGGGATCGGTAACTGTGCTTGTTGATCTGGGACTCGGGATTATCTGAAAAGCGTTGTGCTAGTTTTGAGTAATGATCTGATTAGTACTGCTTATGTTAGCATCTTTGGGGCTTATGTAATCAGCGGATTATGCTTGTGGTTATGTTAGTATTAACTGTAATTGTAGCCTTGGATTGTTTATGTAATGTTTTAATTATCAGTGATTTTGGTTTAACCTATGACACGTGCATGATAGAGTTATTGAGATATCCCCTCCTGTGTATTGTATTGACGTGGCATTTCTAGGATCGGGGAGGGTGTTACATTGATGGTATCAGAGCTTGTGGTTTGAAGTCTGAGTATCATTAGTGGATGCTTAACTTAAACCTTGTTTCGTTCCATGGGGGATCAATCTTGCGAATCATACTAGTGGATTTAACTGACCTAGCTAAGTGTATAACGCTGTGTGATTCATCTATGATTCTTAATTGTTTCGATTTGTGTAGATCGTCATGGCAGATCAGGGCGAGGGATCCGGCGCGGGTAAGCCGGCAGGGTTGAGTTTACTCGCAGATCAGAGCTTCTGGAGGTATTGACAGAGTTCTACAGGCAGCAGGGTTTGGATCCGAGTCCAGGGCCGGTTGTTCAGCCTACAGTGACAGAGTCTGGGACGGGTGCTTCGTCGTCTACTTTGCGGAGGGGTGGGTCCTTTAAGGCCTTTATGACTGGAGATCCACCTCAGTTCAGAGGCGATAGTGAGCCAGGGATGGCTATGGCATGGGAGCGTGAGGTAGAGGCTGCTTTTAGAGTTGCACACGTGGATCCGAAGTATATGGTCGGTTATGCGACCTATCTGTTGAGGGGAGGGGCGTCACAGTGCTGGAAGTCTATAGAGTCAGCGATGACATCTTCTATAGCTTATGCGATGACGTGGGATAAGTTTAGGGCTGTGTTTGAGCTGCAGTACATTCCAAGAGACGAGAGGCGGGATATGGAGCGTCGGTTTTTGCATCTGCAGCAGGGCGAGATGACAGTGCAGCAATATGTGGATCGATTCAATGAATATTCGCAGTTTGCGACCCAATACATCGCCACAGAGCAGCGGAAGGTTGATGCGTTTATCGATGGATTGCGAGCAGATTTCAGAGAGTTTGTTGGATTGCATTAGACTTCTACTTTTGCCAGAGCACTGGAGATGGCCCGCATAAGGGAGCGGGTTATAGCTATGCAGAGAGAGGAGCCATCTTCTCAGCGCCGACGTGCGAGGACTCCTGAGCGGTCCTCGAGAGACCGAAGGCATTCTAGAGATGATTCCAAGGAGCGACGTTCGGGCCAGAGTTCGAGAGACAGACGAGATAGAGATAGAGACAGAGATAGGGACAGGGAACGGAGGTCGAGTGGACCGGGACGGAGCCAGAGATCAGATAGTCAAAGTCAGAGGCAGAGTTCGCGGTATACAGGACAGAGTCAGAGCAGTGTAGGGCAGAGGCCTCGAGAGGGAGGCGATAGGGGAGACAGTTCAGCTGGAGATCGGGAGTGCCCGAGATGCCACCGTCGCCACAATGGGCCGTGTGTGCCCAGATATTTTCGATGCGGTCAGCGGGGGCATGCTGCCGCTATGTGTACCGTTCCAGAGCCATTATGATTTCGGTGTGGGAGGCCGGGACACAGAGTGCGAGACTGTCCAGAGCCGGGACCAGCGGTGCAGGGCGCGAGTTCTAGTGAGGCCAGAGCGGAACCGTCGTCATCCGGTCATGATGATACTATGGCGCGGGGTCGGGTCTTTCAGGTGACTGCAGAGTAAGCTCGAGATGCTACTGATATGGTTTCGGGTATGTCTTTCTGAACTTGCCTTGCGTGTGTGTTCAGTCGTGGGGGCGAGTCGTTAGTATGTGTTTGTAAGATTGGGTGTGTTTTGTGCGTGCAATTGCCTTGTTATGTTTGTGATTTTGGGACTCAGTGATAGAGGGGCGAGAATGTTGTGTATGAGTTATATGGGATTGTTATATTTGGGTATATGTGTGAGAATGAAATATATTGTGGTAAGTTGGGTTATCAGAGTTCCAGAGCTGGGCATTGTGTTATGTTAGTGGATCGATCCTGTTGAGTCATGTGAGTCATTTGAGTAATAACTGTGAATGTGTTTGTGATATGCTAGCGGATTGATCCTACTGATAGTGGATTAACATGTTGAGAGTGGATTAAAATTTTTTGTGTGTGCTATCCATATCTATGATATTGCGTTTAGTGATTCGACGGAGATGTCCTTATGTGTTGTTGTGAGTGGATTGGAAATTATTGTTGTGTTAGTGGGTGAACCATGTAGAGCTATGCGAAGATGTGACGAAAGAGAATGAAGATCGATGGATTGGGATTATATGTGGACCTAGTGGCTTATGAGGTGACGTCATGAGAAGACTCTGCGAATAGAGGATATACCAGTTGCAGATATGCGAGTTAAGGGATTTAACTGAGTTATTAGTGGACTGTCTAACTGTGAAGTGAAGACGTGTATTACTGATGATAGTGACATTCAGAGTTCAAATGCGAATTCAACAGGGTTGTTAACAATTATATCGAGATAAATGAGTTAATATTTCGTGGATTTGACATAGAGACGTGTGGGCTTGCGATAGATTCCGGGGACGGAATCTCTTTAAGAGGGGAGGATTTGTAACATCCCGTTTTCAGAATAATTGTGTGTAATTATTATAGTGGATGTTCGAAGTATTATTATAGTATTGGTCCAATGAGATCCCGATCAGTGGATATATATACGTGTCGGGTTTTTGAGTTACGTGTCACCGAGTAATTAATTTAGTGGATTAATTATATAATTGAGTTCGAGAAGTTAAATGGGTTGAGTGGATATTAATTGTGAAAATGGGATATCGGGTTCGGTCTCGGCCGAAATAGAAAAAGAAATATAAACATGCTTATCCCTTTTCTCTTTTCCTTCTTGCTTCACTTGAAAGGAAACCTAAAGTGTGTATGTGTGTGAATTTGTGAGAGCTCCAGCAGCAGATAGCCACTTCTCCATCTGAATTTGATTGCTGAACTTGGATTGACCTCAGCTTGTTCTTCCCTTGTGTTCTTCAGCTTCAAAGAGGTAAGAAAGCTTTGAATTGAAAGGTTAAATTGTGGTATATGCTATAAAATTGTAGGGAATAGTTATGAGGTTGTAAGAGGGTTTATATGTATTGATTTTGGGATGTGTTGTGGCTGAAATCGAAAGGAAGGAGGAGTACACCTCCTGGGCAGGGCTGGAAATCGAAGGTCTGGGTTGCAGACCTCCGCATCGTCGCGGCGCGACCACCAGGGTCCTCGCGGCGCGAGAAGGGGCCTGCGGGGGAATTTCGGCTTGAGCCTCATAAGGGGGTTTTGGGGTCTCGTTGGGGTTGCCTTCGAGTCGGGCTTCGTTGGGATTTTGGGTTGGGCTTTGTTTGGGCTTTTGGATTGGTCGTCGAGTCCGGCTCGGTTAAAGTGTCGGGTGGAGTCCGGGTCACTGTGATTCGGTTTTATGTGTCGGTGGAAATGGGAATTAACAGTTCGGGATCCGTCTGATTTCAGGAACGAGTCCGCGAGGCGAGCCGGGTCGGAGAATGTAGATTTCAGTGATTGAGACATATTGATCAGGTGAGTACTCGAGTCCTTTTCAAACCCGGGATCATTTTGCGAGTCATAATTGTGTAGCGAGGATTGTGTATGTGTATATTGTGTATTGTGAATGAGACAGGGACGCGAGCGGCAGGTATAATTCTATTCTCACATATGTGTTATGTGTGCATGAGATGAGATCCAGTCTAGGGTCCGTGATGAGTTCCATACGGACGGTGATTCGCGATGAGTGATCGCGCGGGTTGACTGTCCCTAACAGTCCTTGGGGCGTGTATACACGGCAAGGCCTATAGCCGGTTCGCGCCCGTGCTACAGGGTTTTAGCTAACCACCGCGGCCACGGTCGTTAGCTGGGGAAGGGTCCCCCCTCAGTGATTTTGTGTGCAGGGCTTCGGATCTCATGTTGTGTGTTCATACCTGCATTTTGATGTTGATTGCCAGGGACAGAGATAGAGCTTGTGCTGTGTGTATGTGCTATGTGTATGCATGCTATGTGTTTACTATGCAGAGTCTAACCCTCGCGTACTCACGAGCTTCCGAGCTTACGTATTCGAGTCTACCATATTCAGGGTATCAGGGAAGGGATCGGTAGCTGTGCTTGTTGATCTGGGACTTAGGATTACCTGGGAAGCGTTGTGCTAGTTTTGAGTAATGATCTGATTAGTACTGCTTATGTTAGCATCTTTGGGGTTATGTAATCAGCGGATTATGCTTGTGGTTATGTTAGTGATAACTGTAATTGTAGCCTTGGGTTGTTCATGTAAAGTTTTAATTATCAGTGATTTTGGTTTAACCTGTGACACGTGCATGATAGAGTTATTGAGATATCGCCACCTGTGAATTGTATTGACGTGACATTTCGGGGATCGGGGAGGGTGTTGCATTTATTTGTTTGATAAATAAAACTGTAATATTAAAAAGTTGCATCCGTTTATTTTATGAATAATTATATACGATTTAATAATGAAATTATTCTATCTCTAATAAAATTTGGATACAAATATAAATTATGAACTTATTTGAACGTCATCTGATTCTCATAAATTTAAATCATATATAATCATCCATAAAATAAAGGGATGTATCTTTTAAATATTACCATTTTATTTATCTAATAAGTAAAAGACTAATTATCCATAATTATTTATTATTATTCATTTATTTATCACATAAATAAATAATGCAAATATTGTTGTAATAAGTATCCAAAAAATAATACAAAAATAGCATAATGTGTTCATTATATTTCTATGACATATTTTATAGAAAATGAATTGAAATTCATGTTGTCATGTTACACTTAAATGGTCGCCCCTATCATACCCCTATAAGACTATGCATGAAAATATGACATATCAAACGTAGGAGTGTGCAAAAAAACCAAAAACCGATCTGAAACCGAAAAAACCAAAAAAACCAAACCGTTTGAATTTTGAATTTCAAAAACCAAAAATTTTTGTTTGGTTTCGGTTTGGAGGTCAAAATAAACTGAAAAAACCAAACCGAACTGAAGTTTATAATTTTAAAATTTATAAATACTCTTCATTCGTTACATTTCTTCATTTAAGTTTTTTATTGAAAGTTTTAACTTTTCAATGTCTAAATTTAATGTGAGACTAAAACTCACTTTGAATATTATGATGATTACTATTATTGTATTATTATTGCATTTGTATGTTGTCATGGTTTTGAGTGATAAAATGATTTAATGTCTAAATCTTGTTTGTGAAAGAATGCTTAAGTGTTATATATTTTGATTTTTATGTATCCATATATATGTTTATCCCAATATATATATATATATATATATATATATATATATATATATATATATATATATATATATATATATATATATATATATATATATATATATATATATATATATATATATATATATACACACACACACGTGTGTGTGTGTGTTTTGGTTTTAGAAAGAAAGAATTGAAATTGAAAACCATGACAAAGAAAACCGAAACCAAACTGAAACCGAAATAAAAACCAAATAATCAAATCATTTAAAATCCAAACAGAACGGTTTCTTGAATATAGAGACCGATGTTTCGGTTTGGTTTTTGGTTTTTTTTTCCCAAAAAAACGATCCATGCTCACCCCTAATCAGGAGGAGAACCAAATTTCTAGGAATCGTTAAACATAAATTATAAAAACAAAAAATTCCCAACTTTTTCTAATTACCATACTGTCCTTAACTGCAATTAAAAAAAATATTATATTAATTATAAAATGGGTTGATTTGGCATGCACTCATTGGTTCACATTGTTCGCACAATGCATTTTGTTCACAAAAGATCCTGGGCATATATATATATATATATATATATATATATATATATATATATATATATATATATATATATATATATATATATATATATATATATATATATATATGTATGTATGTATGTATAGAATAAGGCTCCCCAACGTACCAAGGAAAAGCCTGCGTATCCAGCGTACCCCACATTGGCAATGATATTTTCGTAATTACAGCGACCATTCACATTAGTTAATTGACCATTCACATTGCTTAAATGATCATTCACATTAGTTAATTGATCATTCACAACACTTATTTAACTATTTATACTTCTTGTACACTTATTTGATCATTCACAACACTTATTTGACCATTCACAATTCTTCAACACTTAATTGACCATTCACATTACTTAAATGATCATTCACATTACTTAATTGAGCATTCACATTACTTCAATGATCATTCACATTATTTAATTGATCATTCACATTACTTAATTAGCCATTCACATTACTTAATTGATCGTTTACATTACTTAAAATGATCATTCACATTACTTAATTGACCATGACATTACTTGAATGACCATTCACAACACTTATTTGATCATTCACAATAATTATTTGACCATTCACAATATTTATTTGATCATTCACAACATTTATTCATCATTCACAATAATTATTGGACTTTTACACTTTTTCTACACTTATTTGATCATTTACAATAATTATTTGACCATTCACACTTTTTCTAAACTTATTATAAATGGTCAAATAGTTCATGTGAATGATCAAGTAAATACTATGAATGGTCAAATAATTCTTGTAAATGATCAAATAAGTGTTGTGAATGATCAAATAAGTGTATAAGAATTGTGAATGGTCAAATAAGTGTTGTGAATGATCAAATAAGTGTATAAGAATTGTGAATGGTCAAATAAGTGTTGTGAATGATCATATAAGTGTTATGAATGATCAAATAAGTCTAGAAGAAGTGTGAATGGTCAAATAATTATTGTGAATGATCAAATAAGTGTATAAGAAGTGTAAATAGTCAAATAATTATTGTGAATGATGAAATAAGTGTAAAAAAATTGTAAATAGTCAAATAAATCTTGTGAATGATCAAATAAGTGTTGTGAATGAACAATTAAGTAATGTGAATGATCATTTTATAAGTGTTGTGAATGATAGCTGTAATTACGAAAATACCCTTTCAGCTAAAAAAAGGGACGCGCATGAAATTTCTATTTTAATCACAGCCATTGTTTTGTTTAATCTTGTGGCTTTGGATGGGTACCCTTGGTACACTCAAATCTCATGGGTACTTTTTTGAACCCATACACACACACACACACACACACACCAATCCACCGCATACAAATCGAATTGTATTAAATCGTAGGTTTGAATACATATATTTATATATTCATGTGTTTGGAAGTAGGTATATATATATATATATATATATATATATATATATATATATATATATATATATATATATATATATATATATATATATATATATATATATATATATATATATATATATATATATATATACCTACTTCCAAACACATGAATATATAAATATATGTATTCAAACCTACGATTTAATACAATTCGATTTGTATGCGGTGGATTGGTGTGCATTGGCCAAAAGAAAAACAAAATACAAAAGTGTGTGTTTTCTCCGTTGCTTGTGCGTTAATTGCATATTTGACGCAGCTTGATCGTGTGTCATTACTAGTAGATATCAATAGCATTCTGTTCGTGTATTTTGTCATCAACTACTGTACGAATTTTATAGCATTGTTACTTATCTTATGTTTTACTTGATGATCCGGAGTTCGTAAATATTAAAAAGTTTCCGTTGCGTTTGATACAATTAAAGTTTATGTTTTTATGAATAGAGGAAGTCACTGTGCCGCCCACTGTATATTCCCTCTTGATAATAGATTTACTATCCTAGATATGTGGAATGTCAGTATACAAAATATATCCACTATTCTATATTAATTTAGGCCTATTTATTAGTCCTCCATAGTCATAACGGTAGAGTTTCGAACGTGAATACTATCGCAAAAATCATCAAACAAAACTTTTGGAAGACCCTTGGTGAATATGTCTTCGTATTGGTATCAGGAGGGTACATGTACGACCCGGACGAGGCCGCGAGCCATCTTTCCACACACAAAATGGATATCTAACTCAATAAACCATATAAATAGCACTTACGTAATCACAATAGACCATAGTGGCCTTTGTGATCAGTAGCTGCAGTTCCAACAACAAATTACAGATTCAACATGTCTCAGAAACTTTACCCCGGTATTCAACATCAGCTAATGTTGCTTGTCTCCTTGATGACCAATAGATTATATTGTCTCTAAAAAATATAGTGGATCTGCTAGTATCTGGACACCCGCACAATTGGCATCCGTATATGGATAAGAGACTTACTTGGTGATGGACCTAATTGCAGCCCGAACGATAAGGTACCTTTGATGTATCTAAGAATATGTATAAGTGCTTGTAAATGTGGCTCCCGGGGATGATGCATGAATAAACACATTTGTTTTACCGCACATGTTATTTTCGGTCGTGTAAACGTAATACTGAAGCTCGTCTCATCGGTTGTTTTATCAACCTCTGGCATGATGAGAAGGGGTTGGAGTGACAAAAAGGAGAGAAGAGAATACAAAAAATAAAGGGAGAAGGGAGAGTGTCGAGTAACGAGAAAGGTTAATTAGGGTTATACATATATATATATATATATATATATATATATATATATATATATATATATATATATATATATATATATATATATATATATATATATATATTCTCTGTGATGTCATAAAGGAATTCATCGTGCCGCCCTATGTATATTCCCTCTTGATATTTATAGATTTACAATACTAGATATGTGGAAAGTCATTATACAAAATATATCCACTATTCTATAATTTAGGCCTATCTATTTATGAAAAACTGTGTGTATATGTTGAAAATGCACCCCCAAGCATGCATCCCCCATTCTCCTCTTTATTTGCTTTTTTTCTTCTTCTTGCACTCGACGACATGCATCAATGACCAATTTTCCATCACGTCATTTGCAATAGTAAATATAAAATTTGTTCCTTACATGCTAAATATAATTAAACAAATGTGTTAACTGCATTTCATCATTTCTTTTTCCTAAACCTCCATTTTTGTTTCTTGAGCAAAAATAGTGAATTCCCCCATGTTGAGTCTTTCTCCAAAATAAAATCATAGATATGTTAACAAACCTCTTTAGAGACACTATGCAAAGTTTGGAGCTTAAAACCAAACCGACAATCTTATATAAAATATTTAAGGATTTTCTTATTTTATAAAACTTGGATATTTTGGTGTTGTTGGAGCGTTTAATGTGTGTTTGTGTGTTTATGTACATTTTTTTATGTTCAAGATGTATTTATACAATAACTTGATGGGTTTGTGAGTTTATGTAGATTTTTGTATAAAACATGTATATATAAAATAATTTGATGTGTTTGTGAGTTTATGTAGTTTTTTTTATGTTAAAGATGTATTTATGAATAATTAATGGGTTTATGAGTCTATGTAGATTTTTTTTTATGTAAAAGATGTATTTATAAAATAACTTGATGGATTTGTGAGTTTATGTAGATTTTTTATGTTAAAGATGTATTTATAAAATAATTTGATGTGTTAATGACTTTAAGTAGATATTTATGTTAAAGATGTATTTACAAAATAATTTAATGAGTTTGCTAGTTTTATGCACATTTTTATGTTAGAGATGTATTTATAAAAAAATTTGATGGGTTTGTGAGTTTTACGTAAATTTTATGATAAAGATGAATTTATAAAAACATTGATATGTTAATCTTACATGCAAATTAAATTATAAGAATAAAACGATAAGTTTACAAGTGGTCGTGACTGATACCCTTGTGTGAATTAAACTTAGATGTTCAATGTGGTTAGTGGGACCCTAATTAGAATATTGGAACATGTTATTAAATAAATGTCTTTAACCTACTATTATCAAGCTTTCAAAGTAGTGTTCAAGAAATTTCAAGATTTACTAATTCTTTTGTGAGTAACTGTGTACTTTGTAAAGGTTCCAGAGATGGCTCAGCAGCCTAGGCAGAGATTCGCAGGGTGCTGGTAGTTGGCGCATTTAACCGGGAGTGTGACAAGGATATTTTTGTGTCACTCCACTGACACTGTTTTGATAGATTTTTTGTCTGTACTAGAAATACATTGATATCTACTTTTTGATTTGGTACGACTTATTATGTTCCCTTAGGCAATAGATACATTCGCATGTTTGGTAGTTTTGTACATCTAGATAGCCTTAGATGTAGATGTAGATGTATCTGGAATTCTGTATTCTGATCTTAGCATTGAAAATCCATGCAATATAAAATCGGCTTAGCTATCTAAGGTTGCTCATTAAGCTAATTTTTTTTTTTTTTAAATTTACCTGCTTTTTTACAAGGTAATTAGTATTAGATTCGGGGATTACAATCTGATAATTGCATCAAACAATAAAGTTGAAATATTGAATGTTATATTAATGTTTAGTAATTTGTTTTTATCTTAAATTAACAAATAATTTGAATTGAATTATTGTAAAAGAAAATTATTTATCAAAGATATAAAAACTAAAAATGTATTCATTATATAGTATAAAAACGAAAAATATTTTATTTGTCATATCATTTAATGAATATATTTTCTAATAATTGTGGTGTACTTGAATATTTAATTTAGAGAAATTTTATTTTTCACATTTTATTTACAATCAATATAGCTCTAAATTAATTACGATGTCACTTAATTTCATATTGAACCCACGACTAAGATCTATTTATTTTACTAAACATGTTCTAGATATACTGATATATGCAGCTTATCTTAATTTGTAACTATAACTTTTTGAAAATATCTAATAATCTTTAAATCAAACCTCAACATAAAATTATTTTGAATTAATAAATGTTACTCACAAAAAGATAGAGGAACGGATCTACGTAATGTTGTTTGACCAAAGATAATAAAAATTGGTGTCGATAACATATTAGATAAATTGTATGTAAAATATCTATACCTATTGCCGCCAAAATTTATTAGTGTCATGTGACACCGCCACACCGATGGCTATACATTCTTCCGCCCTTGCATAGACCCATACACATAGTTGTTGTCGTTGTTTTTATGCTTTCGGATATATATATATATATATATATATATATATATATATATATATATATATATATATATATATATATATATATATATATAGTCGTATTATTACTGAACATTTTGCATTAAGTTTAAAAATCTTTATATAATACGACATATGACCACTAAAAGGCCTTGAAACTCATACAAGTCATATTACATGGTGACAGGACATATAAAGCATAATATTAAAAAAGAAACTTTTGGAGTCATAAATTTAGAAATATTGCATTAACACGAAACATAATTGAACATTATTGCTACATAACGTAAATACATTCCTTAATCCTTATGACCAATATCCTCTCAACGTCCAAGCCGGATCATTATATGGTTTATATTCCTTTGACAAGTAATACCCATAAGTATTTAATAACCAATAAACATGTGAATGTGAAAAAGGTCGGGGTTGTATAAACTTGATTACATCTTTGTCAAAAACATTAAAATGTGCATTTTTTGTTTCATAAGAAAAATCTCCATAAAAAAGAGTATTTTGGATCAAATTTTCACAAAAACTAAAATTATATTCTTGTTGTTGATTAGTGATATTATGATATCCAAGATCATCATTTTTCGATCTCACCCGAAGGGTGATTGTTGAATCTGGGATACCATTATAAATATGAATTGTCCACCCCCACGGAGTAGAACACATGCTATGTGAAGGTGTTATGTTAAAACAACATAAATACACCAATGCAATGAAATAATAAAAAAAATTCTTTGTAACAAAAATACTCATTTCTTCGAGGTCAAGATAATGACTATAGAGTTCACACACATATATTCATCTTAACCACATTATTTATATGCAAAATATTAACTTATTTGCATATATGTCTAAAAAATCAACCATTTATTATTGTAATTATACATCCACAAAATTAGAAATAAAAAGTCCAAATATGATAACAAATATGTTATATGAGTTATTATTAAATTTCATTAAATTACATTAATCATTTTTGGTGAAAATTTCAATAAATTCTTAAAATGACCGAAAAAAAAAGTTATGTGCTAGAAATGAACACCACCGTATATTAGACATGTTCAGACAATTAAAGATAAAAAAACAATTAGGAAGGTAATTAACATACCCAAACTTTGACATAAATGAAAACACCTATACAATTATAATAAGTTATATAGATTAGTATTCAAGAACAAAACAATATATGATGAAAAATACGGATGAATTTAAAATTCTATATCCAAAGGAGGTATATACAAAGTTCATAATCTGTAACACAAAATACTAGTGTAATACTTCAATATTGATTAATATTCTAAATCGCTTATACAAATTATACAAAAAGAATCACTACCCAAAGACTAACAAAGGATAAAATTAAAAGTGGTCACAAGTTTCAATCTACTATAAGCTCCAAGTTACTGTCTACTTTGCACCGCTCAACAACTGCCTTACCCTTATCAACGTTGTCAGATTTATAATTTCAATCTTGTGGATATATTTTGTAATAACGTGTGTTTAATTTATTTCTATGTAATTGTTATTTATTTCCATGTAATATTCTATTTTAGTTGAAAGTTGAGGGTTACTTTGTGTAAACCCTCAAACTAGTCTTAGGTATAAAAAGCAAGTTTGACCTAGGGTTTTGTAACCTTTTGAATCTTTTGATACTTTTGCAGTTTGAATATTTAGTGAGAAAAAGTGGCGGCTGCACATGTGTTGACATTGATTGAGTTCAAACATTCTCTTTGTTTTCTTGCATGATTCAGCCGATTATCCTACAGAAACTTGTGTGAGTGCATATTATTTGTTTGAGACCACTACAACAAATGGTATTAGAGCCTTTGGAGTAAATTTCAACAGATTTCAACCGGATATGAGGGCTTTTTCTGCCACTGTCGTAATTCATCTCGAAAACCCACGGGTTCTTCTTTAATCCCTTTTAAAATTCTGTTTTTACGTGTTTTAATACTCCATAGTCATCGATATCTTGTCTTGTATATATTTCGAGCATTTTAGTTCAATATATACATGATTTAGAAGCTTGTTTTGAAAACCTCAAATCTGAACTGTTCTTCGAGTTTTGGGACTGTTTTGCTTAAAAATTCTCGATTTTGGTGTTTTTAGGTGCTTGTTCTTCACAAAACTTGTTTCTAAAATAAAACCGAGCACTTAGGTACCATTTTTAGGCTTTAAAACTCACTTTTTATAAAAATCTGGGTTTATGTTCTTAATATGGTACTGTTTAATTAAAACATACATATTCTAAGTGTAAACTCGGGTCCCAAGTTCAGGTCCTACTTCGGGTAAAACACCTTCGGTTCCAACTGAATTTTGGTTCCTCAAATGAACTTCGGGTCTCTAACCACCCGAACTTCCATTACCAACCGAACTTTGGTCCTTCAACTTAACTTGTTCCTCTTGTCTTTAAGTTTCCAAATACTGTCTCTCAGCCGAAGTTTGGTTCAAGCACACCCGAACTTCGGGTCAGTTGATTTTAGAAAACTCAACATCCCTTTTAAAACTCTATTGGGTCATCAACACCCGAAGTTTCAGTCAACCGAACTTCGGTCCAATTCGAACTTCGGTCCATCCTTAAACGTTCTCTAAGTCAAGCGAACTTCAGTTCATATTCACCAAACTTCGGTCCATCAAGTTGACTTTTAGTTTCCACTTCAAAGATCAATTTTTCCTTCACAGCACTCACCACTCACATTCATCATGTCTCGAGAGGCTCTAGTCTTGGTCTCATAGAACAGACCACCTGTTCTCTTTCCTGATGAGTATGAGCAATGGAAAATATGGTTCCTGAAATTTATAAGCATGCAACCAATGGGTCATCTCATGATCCACTCTATCAATGAAAGACCTACTATTTTCAACTCGGACATTCTTGCAGTTTCAAATGCTGTTCCTCCCATTCCCGCAACCAAAGAAATCCGGGGTCCTCAAGATGACTAAGAAAGAGAACGACAGACAACAGATCACAGGGCAGAATATCTACTGTATCAGGTCATTCCCACCGATATGTTTGTAAGTGTTGACACCAAGATGTCAACAAAAGAGATGTGGGATGAACTTGAAATGCAGATGCTTGGACTGATCTGAACGACAAGGCCAAAATTGAGGAAGCTAAGGCCAAATTTTCCGAGTTTTGGGCCAAGGATGGTGACTCCCTACAGGGTACTTTCACCAGATTCTGCACTGTGTTGAATGAACCAAACAAGATGCATATCATCAAGGATCGGGATGATATCAATATCCAATTTCTGTCTTCTCTGGCTCTGGAATGGGGCATTGCATGTAGGGTGGCTAAGAGGGGCGTGGAAATCAGCCAGGTTTCCATAAGTGTTATGCTTAAAGAGTTGAACAAATACCAGGGTGACGTGGATGCTCACAAACAAATGGCCAATTCTTTGGCTTCCCTATTACTGAATGTGAACCAAAGTTCCAAAACCAACGATTCCCTGGCATTACAATCAAACAAGATGCTTGTTCCAGAGCCACTCCCAATCCCACCTCATACATCCTACTACACCCCAGCTGGTTTCTCCTCTCATTACCAATATGCCCTACCTTAGATGCCTTCTTATGGAGAGCCCTTGGATGCAGAAGAGGCTGATATACATGAACAAATGACCTTGTTGTCAAATCGCCTTCAACAAAAGCGAATCTTTCAGAATAATACCAACAATCAGCTGCGACATGATACGGGCCCAAGGAGGTACCCGGACGAGAGGAGAGATGATAGGAGAGAAGAGAGAGATGATAGAAGACGATATGATTGGAGAAGATATGACAGGGATGAGAAAAGGTATGATGATAGGAGAGAAAGAAGAGATGAGAGAAGAGAAGAGAGACAATACGAGAGAAGAGGCTATCGAGATGATCGCCATTATGAAAGGCGATACGATAGAAGGGAAGATGATAGGCGGGAGACTCACCAACGTGAGGACAGCCGGGACTCCCGTCGAGGAGACAAGAGGCCGGAACTGGTTAAACGGACATAGTCTTGTCAAAACCTTTTTACGAGAAAAGGTTATGGCCGAGGATAGGAACACTTCACTTTAAAATATCGTATTGATAGAATTACTGAGGAAAAGAGTTCCCTAAAGTTAGAACTATCCGTACTTACAAAACGGTTAGAGTTTTTAAACGTGGAAAACTTAGAAAATGAGAGAAAGTATTAAATAATTGAAAAACAGAGAATAGGTTTGTACTCACGAATCAAAACCATTATTGATGAATTCTTAAAACGGGGTCAAACAGCAAAAACTATTCATCTAAATTAACCAAAAGAAACTACGTTTTATCATTCAAATAAGGAATATGTTTTAAAAATCCGACGTGTTTGAAAAATGCTCAATCGGTTTTATCAATGCTATTTGATAGAAGGTACATGGTTAGCGTGTATCAGGCCTTCTTTCATCACTCGTCATAAGATGTCCTAACCCAAGACGAGGAGAAGAGAAATCAAAAGGAAAACAGGCAAATTTCGTATACGTATGAAAAGCTAAACGACAGTTATCCTTACAGAGTACCCACTCTTGAGGATGATCTCTTTTTTAGTTATTCATCTAAAGAAATGAAAGCCAAACCTATTAAACCGATTCCTCACCCTTATATTCCTACCGCTGTTCTTCAACACAAAATGAAAGTTTTAGAAGAGGAATTGAGGATTGCTCATGAGAAAGCTTCTACCAGTCAAGAAGCCCTTCTTACAAGTGAGGGAAAGTTTGAAAATTTTTTTTGAACAAAGTATAGAATTAACTCTTTATAAAGAACAATTAATTGTTTAGAAAAGTTGAATTCTTGCACAAAATATTCAAAAACCTCTTCTCCTGCTAGTGTCCTAAATACATCACTAGACAAAGGTAAAATAAAAATTGAAGTTCCTTCAAACATTTATAAAGGTGAATGTTCAAAATCTAAGATTTCCAAAAAGACTAAGAATAAAGATAAGTTCTCAAAGAAACCCACTCACCAAGAAAATCTCTCTAAATCTAAGCTTTCAAAACGTACTGACTCTTCTCGTTTTGTACCTACAGATCATGTAAGAGGGGTTCCACAAAGGAATATCCATAACTTTTCCAGTTTCTTTGTGAAGAAGTCTGTCATGCCAACTGATTATGTTTCTAATGATAGGTTGAACATAATTTTAAAAAACAATGAGTATTCTGTAACTAATTCGAATACTTGTTTGAAATATTCATTCTCGAAAATGTATACTGTATGTCCAACTCATTATAGACGCCAAGTACCCGAAATGAATAAATATGTGCCTTATCTGGAAAAACGAGTTCGTAAAAAGAAAAATAAAAACAGTGCATCATTGGCCTCATCAAAAACTGAAACATGTATTCTGCCTAAGGCTAAACCAAAGGCAATAACAAAACAGGTTTTAAAAACTCCCAAACCAAGGGTCACTTCATCGCCTAAGGTTTGAAAGCCAGTCGGCCCCACATATAAATGGGTGCCAAATAGTTCTGCATCTGGACCACACACAACTGCAATATGAGTTCCTAAAACTTTCAAATTGATATCTGTATCTGGAACTATTAACAAGAATGGACCCATTCTACAATGGGTACCTAAAGTCGTGTGATTTGATGCAGATGGTTCTTGGTTACTTCAGATCAAGACCCGCACCTCAACAAGATGGCTTCTAGTTAATTCAGAATAGGAACCGTACTTCAGTGAAATGGTTTCTGTGCGTCTTCGTACAAAACGCATGTGTTAGGCTAGGCTCCTATGCACACAGTTCAGGACCCGTTCATATGTCAACATATATTCTGAATAATTCAGTTCAGAACACGGTTTGCATGTCATTTTAATATTACCGTCGTGGATTTATTTCACTTGCCTGGTAATCTATTTACGATGTCATAATTTTTATGACAATTTAAATCTCAAGTAAAATCCATTTGGTATATGGATTCGGGTTTCTCTAAGTACATGACTGGGAGAAAAGAGTTACTGTTCAATATGGTAGAACAATACCGCGGAACACTTAGATTCAGAAATGATAATCACGCTCAAATAAAATGATAAAATGATTTGGTTTTAAACAATCTAGTCATCAAGGATGTTGACTATGTCGAAGGATTATCTCATAATATTTTTAGCATAGGACAACTTTGTGACAAAGGACTAGAAGTGACAGATAGGGAAAAAAGTTGTAGTGTCAAGAGCGGTGACGAAAACGGAATAATAACTGGTTCTCGGAACTCAAACCTCTACACGATCGATGTGGCAAAGCTAATGGTAAAGGATATCATTTGCCTGTTGTCTAAAGCCTCCTCGAAGGAGTCATGGTTATGGCATCGACGGCTATCCCACTTGAACTTCGAAAATAGGGAAAATGGCATCAAATAGCTTTGAACTTTCGACTTTGTACACATTTATGTAGTGAACTTTTTTTCGTGCACATTTGGTAGTCAAAGTTTCAAAATTGTTCCAATTTGGTAGTTGGCGTACCTTTTAACCGGTTGCTTCCGGTTTCGATGCCTACGTGGACAATTTTTTAGTGACGTGGCTACCCGTTTTTATATTATACCCGGTTTTTCTACGTGGCAACCCGTTTTTTAAAATCACCTGGGTTTATAACCGGGTTTTTTAAAAAACGACGTTATAAACCCGGGTGATTTCTTAATTTCATACGGCGTTATAAACACGGGTGATTTGAAAAAACGGGTTGCCATGTAGATAAAACCGGATATAATATAAAAAAGGGTAGCTGCGTCATCAAAAAATTGTCAATGTAGGCATAGAAACCGGAAGCAACCGGTTAAAAGGTACGCCAACTACCAAATTGGAACAATTTTGAAACTTTGACTACCAAATGTGCACAAAAAAAGTTCACTACATAAATGTGTACAAAGTCGAAAGTTCAGAGCTATTTGATGTCATATTCCCTCGAAAATATGAACAAGTTGGCATCAAAAGATCTGGTCAAGGGTCTCCCAGAACTTCGCTATGAAAAAGATCATTTATGTGGAGCCTTTGAGAAAGGAAAAATGAAGTGATCCTCTCACAAACCAAAACCCGAACCATCAACTAAGAGAGTTTTGGAGCTGTTGCATATGGACTTATGTGGTCCTATGCGAACTCAAAGTATTAATGGTAAGCAATATGTGTTGGTTATCATTGACGACTACTCACAGTATACCTGGGTTAAGTTTTTGCAATCAAAGGACGAGACAGCTCAAGAGATCATAGATTTCATCAAGAGTCTCGAGACCCAACAAAAGCTGTCAGTACAATCAATGAAATCTGACAACAGCACAAAATTCAAGAATTTGGTAGTAGAGAGTTTCCTACGATCCAAAGGCATTCATAATCAAATTTCCACCGCACGAATGCCTCAACAAAATGACATAGTTGAAAGATGAAATTGTACTCTTGTGGAGGCTGCTCGTACCATGCTTAACTACTCAAAACTGCTACCATTCTTGTGGGCTGAAGTCGTATCCACATGTTGCTAAACAAAAAACTGCTCAATCATTAATAAGCACTTGAACAAAACTCCCTATCAACTCTACCTATATAAAGAACCATATATCAAACACTTATGAGTTTTCGGTTGCAGGTGCTACGTGCTGAATGACAAGGACAACACCGGGAAATTCAACGAGAAAGCGGACGAAGCGATTTTTATTAAATGCTCATCCAATTCAAAGTCATATCGCGTGTACAACACTCGTACCAGGACAGTCAACGAAAGTGTGAACATCACATTCGATGAGATGGCTGAAATGGCTCCAGAAGTTGACTAATCTTGACCACGCATTATTCCTATGCCTGGAGATCCTTCTACCCCCAAATTCTTTTTCTTATTCAGATTTAATAAATTTATTTCATCCATTTATACTGATTTTTTTTGGTCCTAAAGTAAATTCTTCTTCTATTTCAGCCCCAGCGGTTAATGCAAATTCATCAGACTCAACAGTTCGACCACCACTATCATCAGATCCACCAATTCCAACACCATTACCATCATCATTGCCTTCATAATCTTCCACACACCACACCAACCAGTGAGACTACTCCAATTATACCCTCCCACATAGTATCAAACATTGTCCCATTACAAGAACCAACTGAATCTGAACCGGAACCAGTGGAACCCTCACTTGAAACCATTGAACACAACACCTCATTCATCCTCATATTAACAACTGAGTTTCCTTCATATTCACCCATTCTACACGAAACGAAATGGACCTGTGATCACCCAACTGAATAGATCATTGGTGATCTATCTACTGGTGTCCAAACTCGAAGAGCTTCTACTAATGAATGTCTTTTTTAGCATGATAGAGCTCGCTCGTGTGGATGAAGCATTGAAAGACCCTGACTGGATTGTAGCCATGCAAGAAGAGCACTACCAGTTTGAATAGCTAAGAGTATGGCGATTAGTTCCCAAACCCAAAGGCCGAGCCATCATTGGGACAAAATGGATCTTTAACAACAAACAAGATACGAACGGTATTGTAGTATGGAACAAGACAAGACTAGTCTCCAAAGGCTACCGACAGCAAGAAGGCATTGATCAGGACGAGACATTTGGTCCGGTTACATGGATTGAAGCTATATGAATCTTCTTGGAGTTTACGGCTCACAAAGACTTTAAAGTGTACCGAATGGATGTCAAGACCGCCTTCTTAAATGGTGAACTGAACGAGGAGCTGTACATTGAACAACCACAAGGTTTTATTGACGCACATAAACCGGACCATGTTTATGTGCCAGATAAAGTTCTTTATGGTTTAAAACAAGAACCTCGATCTTGGTATGATAGCCTCTCAAACATTCTTAGATCTACTGGTTTCAGTAAGGGTGTGGTGGACACAACTTTGTTCACGAAAAGGGAAGCCCACACATAATGCTAGTCTGAATTTACATAAACGACATTATATTTAGATCTACTGTCCCTAAGTTCCGTAAGGAATTTTCATCCCTTATAGAGTCCAGGTTTGAGATGAGTATGATGGGGAAATGAAACTTTTCCTTGGGTTACAAGTCAAACAACTTGACGATGGGATCTTTGTGAACCAGTCAAAATATACTCTTGACATACTCAAGAAGTATAAGTTAGACTCTTGTATGGATATTGCAATGCCCATGGCTTCAAACTGTAAGTTAGATACTGATCCTTCTAGGAAAAGTGTCGATAACACAACTTACAGAGGGATGATTAGTTCTTTACTCTACCTTACGGCCAGTAGACCGAATATAATGTTTTTCACATGTCTTTGTGCTCACTTTCAGGCCGATCCTAAAGAATCACATCTTACTGTGGTTAAACACATCTTTCTTTATCTTAATGGTTCACCCGAACTTGGTCTATGGTATCCAAAGGGAACCAACTTCGATCTTACTGTCTTTTCAGTTGCTGATTTTACAGGTTGCAGAGTAGACCGTAAAAGCACATCTGGTAGAATTCAGTTTTTGGGTGACAGACCGGTGACCTGGTCATCCAAAAGCAAAATTGTGTATCCACATCCACAGCCGAGGCTGAGTAAGTAGCAGCTGCAAGCTGCTGCTCTTAGGTGCTTTGGATGAGGACACAGTTGCGTGATTATGGATTTTCACTCACCAATGTCCCAATATACTATGAATCCAAAAGTGCGATTGCTATATCTTGCAATCCCGTGCAGCACTCGAGAACAAAACACATAGACATCAGGTATCATCTCATTAAAGACCACATTATAAAAAGGGACAATAGAACTATATTTTGTAGGCACGGAATTTCAACTTGCTTATCGATGAACATGATAATAATTGATCTAGGTGAATCACAACATTGATCACAAAATCTCCTTTTATTAAAAGAGTAACTTTGCTCTCAACATGAAATACAAATAAAAATGGCAAAGTCTATAAACAAATTCCTTTGAATTTGTTTATATACTACTAAACTAAACTTTCTAGAATTGATAAATCGAGTCCCTATACTTACAATTATAATTGTTTTCATCTCTATATATTTGTTCCTAACAATATCTTCCTTAGAGATAAAAGAAATTTCTCAATCAAAGTTCAAAGCAGGAAATTTACACAAAAAATCTAAACAAAGTAAATATCTTCAAGATTTAAAAACTTGATCTTCAATACATTTCTCTTTTCTTCTCTTCGATATCTGAATCTTCAAATAAACTTTCTTCTTCATTGACTCACTCTGATCTTCATATCTTTTCTTCTCTGATCTTCTCTAATATTCTCTTTTCTTATGAATAGATTATCCCCCTTGAATCATGAATGAAATTTGATTTTGTCTCTTTATCAATCAAAGACAACATATCATCTTTCAGCTTTAACTCTTTTGCAGTTATCTTGAACAGTTGTTGTAATTGTCTTCAAACTATTCAGTAGTTGTCTCTGAAATACAACTTTTCTCCCCCTCATAATGATCACAATAATTATGAACATCAAGCAAAATCTTCAAAGACACAGACGCAGTGAAATTACAATCGCAGATATGAATACAAATAGAAATATAACAACAATTACAACTTAGAAATATTACAAATTTTCTCTTACTTTTACCTCTAAACAATATCCTCACTTTCAAATATGTCCTCTCCCCCTATTCTGAACAAATTTATCACTCCCCCTCAAATGGATACTCTCTCCTTACATATATAAACAAAGTCAAAGCTTTTCAACTTGACTTGGGAAAAATTAAACACATTCATTTATAAGGAACAGAGTCCATGTTCACATAGCATTCCTGTTTGCACAATAGACATAATCTATCTGACCTACTTTCAGCGCTGGCGTGATATTAACATTGGGAGGATTTCCAAATAGTCATCGTGAATACCTTTATCATGAAAGAATCACACTTATTTGTTCCGACTTAGTCACTTTGGACTAGCAGTTTAAAGTCACGCAGACTGTTAGACTCGATGTGTCCTAAAAGTGTATATAATCAGCTCTAGACACAATGTGCATCAAATGAAATCGGAGACCGGAGCAAATGTCTTCCTTGTTTCAATATCAATAATATCCAAACGATATATCGATAGAAAATATGTTATATCTCTGTGATTATTGAAACAAAATTCTTTTGAGAGATAACTGAGTGGTTGGTCAGGTTAAGTGCATGCGTTACTGGGTCCATGACGTCTTTTTTAATATCAAGTCACCTAGGGCTTGATAGATTAGGTAGATTACGCAGCCGACACAGTGTAGGTAGAATTATCTTTTCTTCAAATCCTTTCTCAACTCTCAGCATTTTTCAACTAAGATCCCTCCAGCTCACTTTCTCAGAAATACAAGTCAATCAGCTTCGTAGTGAAAGCATGATCGGATGCACCACCATCTCCTTTCAATATACCCCTCTCATTTACATTTACCTCTGCTCAACCCTGTCAGTATCCCGTGATAACTAACACTTCTCACCTAATAGACCTAAAGAACCCTCACCCACACAAACTGTAGATGGTTTGCTCATTGGGTAGGTCTTCCGGTTCTGGTTAGACCATAGAAGCGATGTTTATGCCTATGATACAACTTGGTGCATAATCGGAGTCAGCAGAATTAATGTTCAGCATTTCAGCTCATGGGATATCACACAAAGAATGATTAGGATTTCAGATCAGATGAAGTAGGAGATGAAATTCAAATCGAATTTGGGAACGATTAGTTCGGAAGTATCAATATGAAATGTAAAATCTAATATATAATATATAATGAATCAGATTTTCATGAAAGAATTAGCTCATGGGGAGATTATGAAAATCAAAGAGATTAGCGCAGTTAACCTCAATGACATACTCAGAGAATCAGAAATGAACATCCTTAAAAAATTATTCTTTTCAGCTCAAAAATCTTTTTATGTGTGCACAAAATTTTTCTGTGAAAATTACACAGTTTTTTAAAAAAATATCATCATCAGAGTGCGTCTGAAACTCCCTATGGAAATAAGCACAGAAAGTTAGTCAACTGATAGAAAAGAAATCAGGAGCAAAAAATTATAAAATAAAACTCCCTCTTTGTCAATACAGCTTCAGAGTTGAATTCAGGGCAGGAATTTCATAAAGATTAATCTTCCAGAATCGGGTTCTAATCTGAAGTGATTAGAGGCCTTTGTTGCGGAAGCTCGGGTTTCAGTCTGAAATAACTGAAAACCATTTGAATTTAAGATCGGGTTCTGCAATGATGTGTACAGAAACCATTTCCATTGAAGTCCGGGTTCTAGTCTGAATTGACTAAAAACCAATTCCTGCAAAATTAAGATGTCTTTGGTATCCAAATGGATTTGGATCCAAGCTTGTTAGCGCTCTTTGGTACCCATCTCAAAACGGGTTTAGGTAACCATTTCATTATAGGTTTAGGTACCCATTGCAGAACATATTTCTTATATCTTTCTCAAACTCAGGAAACAAATTTCTTTTAGTATGACAAAATCGAATATCTGATTTATGAAAGAAACTTGAATCTGAACGAACAGAATTACGCAAACTTTTCTTTCTAAAAATCCTGTCCAGTGCTAGCATGTTTCTAATAATATTTGGTATATTTCTTGGAAGATTTCTGCTGAGAAGAATAACCAGCATTTTTTGAAACTTTTGAAGACTTTGATTTCAAAAATTATCAGGATAAATCTTGACCGGAAGTTTTTCAACTACTTTATCTTTGCCTTTGATTATCTTTAAAAGATATTAAAGTTGAAGATTTGAAGACAAATCAAACTTAGGAGTTTTAGTTAGATTCTTTTCACTTTCGAAAGATAAATCAGAATGATCAACTTTATGTTCTAAACAAACATTAGAATCCTTAACCTCTGATTCATTTGAAGAAGGGAAACATTAAATTGTTTAGAAAGATGAAATATTTGATCTTCTAATCCTTTAATAATTACCAAATATGAATTTCTGTCATTATCAAACGATTGGTATCACTTTTAAAAGATTGTTCTTTAATTAAGAACACATTTCTCTCATCTTCAAACAATTTAGATTTCGCTTTGTAATCTTGTGCTTTAAGTAAGAACTCATTTCTTTCCTTCTCAAATAATTCTTTAGTTAAAGAGAAATTTTTTTTTTCAGATTTGTTTGAAACATAACGTTGATCAGGATGATTTGTCTTCGAAAGTGTCTCTTCAAAATCTTTAAATTTCTTGTACAAACTAGATCGTTTACACAAAAGATATTTTCGTTGATTTGCATTCTGAAAATTCTCTCGTTTAGAATCTTCAAGTTCGTTTGATAATTCTGATATTCTCACTTTAAGAATATGATTCTCAGAATTCGTAATCTTTTGTTTTTCTACAAAATTCAAACTTCTTCTTTTAATCTTGTGACATCGTTTAAAGCAAATGCTTTATCTGTAATTTAACTGAACAAGAATATCATAAATATTCTTACAATCTGTTCAGATTCATTAAGTTTTGTAATCAACTCAGACTTTTCAGATGTTAACTTTGAAATGGAATCATGATCAGACATTTGATTTTCAAACAGTTTAAGCTTCTCAATCAACTTAGAATCCTCAACTGTGAGATGCAACACCTGATCATGTTCATTTGCCAGTTTAAGTTCTAGAGAAACTACATTCTTCTTCTCGTCTTGTAGTTTAACATCTTCTTGTTCAGCCAGCTTTGTCACATTCTTCAACTTTACTTGAAATTCCTTCAACTGTACAGTTACATCAACAGGCTCTTCAGTTGTAGCCATAAAGCACTGAGCAATATTCTTCGTGTTTTGTTCTTCAGGTTTGTGCTTCTTTGATGATAATTGTCTTCCAAACTTCCTTTTAAAAGCCTTTTGAAGGTTGAGTAATTCCAACTTAATTTCTTCAATATCTATGTCATAAAAATCAGTGTTAGACTCCATCAGATTAGATTTGTGGAATTTGAAGGGAAATCAATTAAGCTCAGAAAATATCAGCAACTTGAAGGTTGTTCGAGGATCGAAATCCAATGTTGAAGCTCTGAAAGATGTATCTGTGGTTGATGACTTGGTGAAAATTAGCTTCGAAGTGACTTTTGGACGTTGATTTTTTAGTTTTTCTACAGAAAAATGCCTGTAACTTTTTTCAGGAGTTGATTTAGGCCTCAAAACTGCTCGAACCGGCTTTGCCTATTCTAGAAATCGTAGATCTCGATTCAAGCTTTGTTTTGACGTATGGTAGGTCTTGTAACGATATTCCAGTCAAAAGTTATGACAAATTTAAGCAGCAAAGTTTATACAATCAAAAGTTATATATCCTGAATTGCAGATTTTGATCTTCCAAGATCTTGTATGGAATACTGAGTGATGTACTGAATTGAATTAAGTGAATTTCGAATGAATATGAATGAAACTTGAATTGTAGAATGATAAATCTCGCAGAAAGTGATATAAATCTCGAAATACTCTCTGTGAAACTCGAATTCAGCTTAGACAAATCTCGAGTGAATAATGAACAAACTCGGTTGAACCTTGATGAAACTTCGAGTCTGAATTACTAAACTCGATTGAAGTAAGATAAACCTCGGGTGATTCCTGATTAAACTCGAAGGAAGCGTTATCAAACTCGGTTGACAAAGAAACAAACTCGGTTGAAGCTTGCTCAAACTCGGTCAAAGCATTGTGAAACTCGGTCAAAGTTTTGTGAAACTCGGTCAAAGCTTTGTAAAACTCAAGAATTTGCCATATCTGGCTTTGATACCAATTGATAATAATTGATCTAGGTGAATCACAACATTGATCACAAAATCTCCTTTTATTAATAGATTAACTTTGCTCTCAACGTGAAATACAAAGAAAAATGGCAACGTCTATTAACAAATTCCTTTGAATTTGTTTATATACTACTAAACTAAACTTTCTAGAATTGAAAAATCTAGTCCTTATACTAACATTATAATTGTTTTCATCTCTATATGTTTGAACCTCGTTTTTGGTTCTTAGTATCTCAAATTGGCATGTTAAATTCTCCCTCTAGTTGAATCTCATATATTTCTTCAATAATAACGGTTCAAGAAATTGTCATAATTGCTCGAAATTCCTTTATTTAGAAAATATTTGTTACGTCAACTCAAAGGAAGTGTCACAAAATCATTTCCGGTGTTCGTTTATCTACGTACGTTTTTAATGATGGTGAACTTGACAACTGCTATGTACAATGTTTATTTTGAGTAGTAAGCTAAAAACATCCAGATTTGTCGGGCTTTCTTAATTCTATTAGGGTTCCGGGTTTCCTTCAAAAGGATAATTGTTTTTTTTGAGGGGGAGTATTTCTTTCACTACAAGCTTGCACAAATCTTTAAATCATTTTTAAGAATTCACACTTGTAGGAAGAGAAGAGATAAATTTGTATTTATAATTTGTTTTATTTTATTTGTTGTCGTCTTAGTTTATACCTCAACTGAAAATTACAAAAATATTTTATTTAATTCTTTCATTTGGTTAAAATTTGAAAAACCTGAAAAATTATAAAAAGATTTTAATTTTAGTTCCTTTTATTTTCAATGTTTAAGTGAAATATACAAAAAGATTTTGTTTAATTTAGATCTAAAAAGATTCTATATTTTGTTCCAAATTATTTTATTAATTCACCGGAATTTATTTTTTGTTTTTTGTTTCTGTTTCATTTAAGTTCTTGTTTTCTTAATTGTTTTTGTCAAATTTAAGCCCAATAGAGAGAAAAACAGGTTGACCTGACACACACCTTCTATAAAAAGGGCGGGCCGGCTCTAAATGACTTTCTTGCTCTTCTCCGACGCTATTCATCGTAAAACCGCCATTCCCACACACTGAATAACTCTCAAATCCTTCATTTCTGTAGCTTTTTCTTGTGGATTCTACTGTTTTAGTCCAAACCAACCATCAGGTAACCCCAATTTCATCTTTCGTGGTTTTCTGTTCATCGTCATCTTTGAGGGTTTTCCCTCTGGTTTTTGGATATATAGGATATATTACATGTTTTTAAGTATTTATGTTAGTTTTAATATTGGTCATCATACATTTTAGAGTTAGGATCTGCTTTTTAGGTCACTTTTAGGCATTGTCATTGTAAGTCACAATATGCATGTGCATGAACATAATAAATGCACTAAGTACCAACTTCGGTCACACCTGAACATTGGTTGCCCAACCAAACTTCGGGTTTGTTCATCTTCGGGTGTGCACCCCAACTGAACTTCGGGCCACTCAAAGTTCGGTTCACATCCATGCATACTTAGCTTTCTAATTTTCAGAATGCATTGGACCTTCGGTTGGGGGTCCACCCGAAGTTTGGTCCACACCTTTTGTGGTTGCTTTTAAATTTGACCAAGTGTTGGACCTTAATAGAACGTCGATTATGGTCCACCCGAACTTCGGTCCACCAAAAGTTCGGTCCACTTCTTTTTAATTACTTTATTGTAAATATTTTCTAAGTATTATTCTTGGACCTAACTCGAACTTCGGGTCTGTGTCCAACCGAACTTGGGGCTACCCGAAGTTTGGGCCATAGCGCACTTGTGGTTTCCATCTTTGCATATGTCCCTTTTTGACCTAACCCGAACTTCATGTCTGGTCCAACTGAAGTTCTGGTCATCCAGTAACTTCGGTTCCCTTCTTTTATACTTATCATTTTTCATGTTCTGCATTCCCCCAACCGGAGTTCGGTCCCAACCGAAGTTCGGGCACGGTACACCCAAACTTCGGGCCTAACCAAAGTTCAACACTTGCATTATTTTTCTTTCTTTATTTTTTTTCTTTCTTATCGAATACTTTGAAAATTTCTCAAAAAACAAAAAAGTTCCCAGTCCTTGCACCATTGGTCCTAGTTGGTAATAGGCATTTGAGTGAATAGGTCTATTCTAACATCGGTCTCGTAATGATCGACTTAGGATTTCTATTAATAGTAATTTTATACTCCAGAGAAAAAACGTGATGCTCTAAAAAGAATAGATCGTTTTATCTCATGTCTGTTTCAAACTGTGTCTCAATGCTTTACTTATCTGTTTGGGCCTGCATGACTAACCAATATGCATTTTACAGGGTTAATGGAATACCTACCTACTCTCACCATTCCTCATAATCTTATCCCCCACAACAATAGTCAGCTGCCAGAGTCAGATCTACTAAACCTGACTCACTTTACCGAATTTGCCCCACACAACTGGCAGCTTGACCTAACTGCCCCTAAAGAGGAAACCGAGGATATCATCTTTCATATCCTCAAAGACCACCCTATATTCTACACCCTATCCACTGCCACCTCCGTACCCTCAATATACCTACAACAATTCTGGTACCATCTCAATTTCATTGATGAGGAGGAACCCTACTTACCACCAAAATCGACTCCATATCCATCCCCTCCCCCGAAACCATTCTCCAAGAAGTCCAATCACTGGAATATGAAGGCACCCTTACTAAACCAATTTAGTTCAAAACAAAAAATCTTCAATCCCATTGGAGAGTCTTTCAATATCATCAACCGATGTTTCACCGGGAAACATTCTTGTCATGACTCTGCCAGCATTCACGTTCTCACAATGTTCGCAGCCTTCACCCAGGACCGACACTACGACTATGCCCAGTTCGTTTTCAACGAACTCAAATGGGCAGTAAAAGATGAAGGGACAAAGAAGGAGATGAAGTTTATACCATTTCAGCGCTTCTTCCACCTCATCATTCAATATGCCATGGGTCACGAGGACGACAAACACGAACGACCAGAGGCCGACGTGTACAAAACAGTGGCTCTTGTGTAGTTTGAGCTTCCGAGGGTACCTGTCATGGACATTCCTTTGTCCTTGGTCCAGTACACTGATCAGTCCAATGAACGGGTACTGGTTTATCTTTTGAGCATCTATCCAGAAGAGCCAATTCTGCTCGTGAGATGAGTGTGAGTGAGGATGATGGAGTAGAGGCTGAAAATGAAAACATTCAGAGGTCTGGTGAGTATGAGCTGAGTCTGGTCAGGGAGGGAGAAGGGGGAGAGGGGGAAGAGATGGATGATTCTGAACCAACCATCTCTGGCCCAATGAGAGTTGAGCGTGTGAGTCTGGGTGTTGAGGGAGAACCAACAACCCCCAGCCGAACAAGTCCGCAAAAGGCTACTCCAGTATCCATCACTCACCCCACCACCCACTCAGGTTCCACGTAATAGGAACCAGTTTCATTTCACAGGAATATACCACATATTCTATCACCTCATCATTTGGAGGCGAGCTATGTTGAACTAAGTCACCAGCTGCCCCCGGTGACTGCTCCTTCATTGACCACGTCTCATCCAACGCCCAAAACATACCACCACGCACCAAGGACGTCTCCATGACGTCCTCCTCAATATCAAGATTTGCATCTCCACCTGGTGGTGCAGAAATGAAGGATGGAAGTCCTGTCACGGCCACAATAATGCCATCTGTGACAAGCCATCCCGATATAACTCCCAAGATGCTAACGGCAGTTCTCCTTGACGCCGGAGTTGTTACCCGGGCAGGTCTACCTGCCTTTAAGGAAACGACCGAGGAACAACACACCTCCCTTCTATCCATACTCAAAGGAAAGCGTGTTGTAACTCAGGAGTTGCCACCAGGTACTACGTCAGTCCAATCAAACGCCACCATACATGCACTTCAAGATCAGTTAGCCATCACAACTGCGATATTCACTGACTCCATCGACAACCTGCAGCGGTTCATCTTGAGAGTGGAGGTAGACATTAATAAGAGGATTGATAGATTAGAGTCGACAGTCATAGACTTGCAGAGTCTCTGCCGCACTCAGGCTGATGCACATAAAAGGAAACATTATGATCAGGATCATCCTGAGGGGGAGAAGCGCCCTCATGTTCAGTCTGAGGGTGAAGTATTGGGAGTAGGGGGAGCAACAGAAAGGGAACAGAATGGTGAACAATAATTTCACCTGCCCCGGGAGGTCAAGTGGAGGAGGACTTGACACGGGAAATGGTATTATATGAGCCGTCAACAGAGAAAATCAACGTCAGTCTGCTTTCTGAATCAGAATCAGGGATGGACAGAGATGAACCCAGACCAGATCCCGAGTCACAAAAATCCTCCTCCTCATTTGACTGCCTAAACTCTCCTTCACATGAGCCTCACAAAGAAATAACCTATACTGAAAAGGCCTACAGCCCTCCACCTAACCTAAAACTCACTCCAAACATATCCACCTCCACCATGACACTGAAAAAGCCAGTCGATACACCTGAGCCCTCAGGTCCCAGTACGGCAGACTGTTTCTAAGAGTCTACCGGAGAGCCTTCATTGATATTTGAAAAAAAGGGATGTTGACTGGGTAGACTGGTTCTCTAATAGAAAAGTGCATTCCCTACCTCCCGAGGAATGGGACAAGCTAAGGCTCGACCACCGGGGTCGAGTCTACAAATTGCTAGAAATCCCCGTAGCACAGATCGAAGCAACTCCTGTCCAAGGGCTCAAAGAATATCTTATGAAGATGAAAGCTGAAGACCTTCTTGAGCCCTACTTGGAAGGAAAATTCAAAGACATATTCATGAAGAATCCAGGGAAATATAAGGTAGACGGTTGCTTACGGACGTAAGCAATGTATCGACAGCAAAGCAGACCGAATATAACCAAATGATGCTACGAGAGACTAGACCAAAGTCACAATATTGGTCTAAGTCAAAGATTGTGAGGATTGTCTCAATTTCTATGTACAAAACCGCCGCTTCATGCCCTCACTGGAAATCAATAGAGAAGACGACACATCTCAGTTGGTTTATGAGAGTGACTTTGACTTTATGACCCTTGATGACATTATAACAATGCACAACAAGTTGAAAAATAAGGTCAATGGAAGATTAAATTATTTTACTACTCTGGCGGACCTCACCCGAAGCATGAGACGACATTCAACAATCATGTGCTTAAAAGACTTTCAGCTAGCTATAGAGAGCTATTTCGTTAAAGTTGGCCTCAAAGCTCCAGATCAGACTCTCTATGGGATCGATCATCAGCCAATGTACCGAGTATTCAAGAGACCTAAGCAAGGGGTGATCTTTTTGAATAAAATAGGTCAAAAACAATTCTTGTGGTTTGAGGAACTCTCTTAATACTCTGATGGCACACTTTGATTAATAAGAGCCGAACTGAATGGGAGACTCCAAGAGGATGACGCCCTGAAGTTTGTGGAACTCAAGAAGAAGCCTCAAGAGATTCAAGATATCTGAGATGTAATAGAGCTCATAAATGAAGATTACATCTGTGTCAGGTGACTAGAAGGTTCGATGTCATCCTTGGATTGAGAGAGACTCATGCAAGAGCCTGCCATCTTACACAGTGATTGAAAAGGGGGAGATTGTTAGATTTATAATTTCAATCTTATGGATTTATTTTGTAATAATGTGGATTTAATTTATTTCTATGTAATTGTTATTTATTTCCATGTATATTTCTATTTTAGTAGAAAGTTGAGGGGTACTTTGTGTAAACCCCTCAAAGTAGTCCTAGGTACAAAAAGCAAGTTTGACCTAGTATTTTGTAACATTTTGAACCTTTTGATACCTTTTCAATTAGAATATTCAGTGAAAGAAAGTGGCGGTTTGTAGGTCCCAAAAGGTTTCCCTAGTATGTTGCTCAAAGCTGTAGAGGGAGGTGAATACAACTATTTAAAAATTCAACACACTTTTCTTAATGTTTGTATGTATTATTAACAAGTGTTAATTACAAACAAGCTTGAACTACAGAAAGGTTCAAACTGAGATGACAGTTACAACAATGTTTTACTAATCTAAGACACACTCAGACCAGTTACAATGAATACACTCACAAAGATGAACTCACTGTTTACAAGACAGACAGACAGACGGCTTGAACAAGAACGACTTGGACACACTTTACTGTTTTGTTCAATCAGAATTTGCATGAACTTCTTTGCACGTTCTGACTATCACTCTTTGTTGTCTCTCATTCCTTAGAAGCTTCCTTTTATACTCTCACAGAGAATCCCAGTGAAACTTCCTCATTGGTTTTAGAGATAGTGGAGTGTCTTTCCAAAAAGACAAAAATGCTTTTCTGCACGTTCTGACAAATCAGTATTTGTCTCTATATTGTAGAATCTTTGTCTTTTCCTTTTTGTCGTTGTTGCAGAAGGCTTTAACCAAAAGAGGAATGTCAACTTTAGACCTTTCATCTTCTTGTTTAGCCATATTGATATAAGAAATGGTCTGTCACTCATTTCAAATATACATTTTGTCTTCATGTAACAGAACAGCGTGGGCAGTCTAACAGCTTCTGTTTTCCGCTTTGTCTTCGCCTTTGTGAACTGATCTTTTGGTCCAAAACAATACATGAGGACATGGAAACATATTCCATAAAGTGTTTAGCCTGTTCACAAAGAAAAGGTTATGTTCACAAAGAACTATACACTTAGAATTTGTCCAAGCTGCTCCAGAGGTTAGAGCAGCGTAGACAGATTATGTCCAGCCTTTTCAACAGAATAGAACAGCTTGGACAATCTGCCTTAGTTGCAACAAATGCAACAGGGTAAGCAACTTTGACTAATATTGCAAATCACTTTTTAGGTTTCAATAAGGCATTAAGAGGCCTTAAATTATATCTTCAAGTGCATCAAATAGGTTTGGTTAATAATCCCCCCCTGAGATGTATAACAGGTTTGACTGAGACCTTTTTGTGCCTAACAATCTGCCCCTATTTGCAATAATCAGTCTAAGCTGATTCTATCAGTGATCACTATATATTTTTACATTACATATTGCTGAAATGAATTTACAACATTGAAGTAAAGTAAAACATCAGTTTATATATACACTGATATTGATTACAAACAACACATGTTTTTACAGAAGTACAACTGATGTATTAAAGTAACTTACAACTAGTGTAAAATAGATATATTACAACTAATGTAATAAAGTACAACTTATGTACAAGGAAAAGTTCAAAAAATGTAGACTGTTGATGGTGGGAGCAAATAATGGTAAGTCTGTCCAACTTATGGACAACTTCTATTCTTCATCTACTCAGTAGTAGATGGACCTTCAAGCTGTGGCCTTCCTTCAAACAACTGCTTAAAATGCTCCATGGTCTCATTAATCTCCTCTATTTGATGTTTGAGAAACATGGACTCAGGGTGTTGAAGTTCTCCTCTTTCATAGAAAACTTTGAGCTGTTCCTAGATGGCTGCTCTCCATTTTGAAGACTTACTAAAAGTATCAGAGAGTCTGAAGGTTATGATCTGTTTGAGACCAACTTTATGCAGATCAGATGCCCTAAGGAAACACATCTTCTATAAGTTTGTCTTCTTCAGGCTCAACTCCCCTTAGAAGACTATAATCAACCCCTTTGATCTCAACAGCAACAATGCCTTGATCAATCATCATTAGGAGTTCTTCCAGCTCTGTATCCCTCGTCTTTAACGTGGGCTTAATTTTGGGTTCCACCACTAAGGTACCCTTAATTTGTTATTCAGAGATCAGGCCCAGGTTTTTAACTCTCTCCATCAGTGTTTTGACATATGCCCTGATAGTCTTAGCAGTTTCAGATTTTGACTGACTCAGGGCAACTGCCAATTCCACCCATTCTCTGTACCCCATGCAAGCAACGTCAGTGTATTCATAAGCTTCTAATTATTGACCCTTGGCACCTAGCCTGGTTATCTGAATCTTCCACCACTTGCCTTTCTTTGAAATGGGACAACTTTGACAATTGTTACCTTGGCAAGTCTTCTGTTGGCAACATCAAAGAATTTCTTCATTGCCAAATTGTCAAAGTGTACTTGGGCTTTGGTTGAAGAGGATGCAGGCTTGGACTTGATCACTAAGACCTGTGCAGCCTTTTCTCTTTCTACCTATTTCTCTATTACTGACTCTTTGGTAGCCTCCATTAATTTCCTTTGAACATCCAAGGAGGGCTTTTTTGTCTTTTTAGCCTCCTTGGCTGCAAGGGCTCGGGCAGCTTTGGTAGAGGCTGCTTCCTTTTTTTGTCTTTCAAGGATCTCAAGCTGCTCTTCTTTGAATTGATAATAAGTCTCCAGAGGAATGCCCATGTCTTTGGCTTGAGACTTGTCAAACTTGAGCTGAGCAGCTTTGAGGGAGTCAGTATCCACAGAGACTTTTCACTTACCCTTTGCTGCTTTGATCTGAGCAACTTCCGTTTCCTCCTCCTCCTCTTCTTCCTCAGTCTATTCCAGAATCAAGTGCATCCTTCTGCTTAGCCTGTCCTCAAGAATGGATTCCTCCCCCTTAGATGGTGTAGGGCTTGGAGATCCAACCTGAGTAGGCTGAGCAGGTTCATAAGTTTTGAAGACACCTTCAACGTGTCCTGTTTGGGTAAGACCTGCTACTTGACCCACGGATGCTGATTTCTCCTAAGAGGGAGATGAAGATTTCTCCCCCTTAGACTTGGTCTTTGAGGCAGATATCTTCTCCCCCTTTAAAGGAGATGGCACAGAGCCTTCAACAACAGGTCTGCCTGAATGAACGGATCCAGCAGGCTGGGTAGCAGCAGGCTTGGACCCAACAAGGCTATGCACTAAGAAAACCAAGTTATCCTTAACCTCTGCAAGCTGGGTAATACAGGTTTAAAGAGAACAGGAATGAGAAGTGGCAAGGGATGACAGCTGAGAGATAGCTTCCCTGTCAGATGCTGTGAACACCAAACTTTGAAATTGTGCAAGATTCAGTTCAAGAGAATCTTGCATATCATCAAAGTTTGAGGACACAGAATTGGATAGAGAGACCACTAAGGTATTCAGGCTGGCCAAAGTGGAGGGAGAGTGTTCGAGTAAATATCAACAAGAGCTGACAGCTGTTGTGAAACAGCTGCCAGGGTGGACACAGAGTCCTGCTGGTTAGACAGAATTATGGAGAGGGGGGAGGATACTTGATGCAGCTGTGCAGTGAGTGCAAGTAGCTCAGAAGAGAGGAAAGAAGTCCTGAACGAATCAAGGAACCCCTGAAGCTGGGCAGACACAGAGTCTGAAATGAGGGAAGGGAGGGTTGTCATAGAGTTTTTCAAAGAGCCAACTTTGTTGGTCAGCACAGACAGCTGATCCTTCAAAGACAGATCTTTGAGGAATGGAGGTGTATAGGTTAACTGTTTGGATTGAGTGGATAGTGAGGAATGTGATAGTGAGGGTGATGATTAAGGAGTATGTGGATCAGTAGGTGAAGGTAGGGAGACTTTGGATAGAAGTTCCATTGCTTGGGCATAAGTTAAATGGCCCAACTTGGAAGGTCAAAGAGACCTTCAACAGTGGCTATATCTGCATCATGAGGTGAAGGAATAGGGGAGAGTAGCCTTTCAGATGCCACTGGTAATGTAGCACCTTCATCAAGACCTGGGGTGGTTCCCTCAGTAGTACCTCGGTCTCTAGGCACCTCTTCATGGGGAAAGGGAATGTACATTTCAACATCATCAGTGGTGAAAACTGATGATGGAATGTGCACTTGGGGATTAGCCTCACCAGAGGGATGTTCTATGCCCTGAGGTTCATCAACTTGAGTTGTTGGTCCTTCAGCAGCTGTTGGGTGTGGTACAGCTGCATCACTAGGAACAGAAGCCAGAGGCTGATCTGCTGGATGGTCTGTTCCAGTAGCTTGGGCACCTCGTGCAGACTCAGATTGTGTATGAGAAGTATGAAGGGGTGACTGTGTGGACTCAGTGTGTGGTGGAGATGGCTCCTGTCTTTCAATGTCTTCAGCCTGTTGAGTGGGTTGGACAGTTGATGTGGTGATCTCCATTTGTACAACAGGTTCCTGTTGGGAGGAATCAGAGGGCCTAGGCTGACTCAGGGTGGACACTTGTCGGAGTGAAGCCTGCTCCAAATTTGCTGCACTTACTCCCAAAATAGGAGAAGCTAAGGCATCATGGGTTGCTTCTTTTACAACTGACTCCTGTTGGGAGGGGTCAGAGGGGCTTGTTTGAGAGGTGGTGGAGGATTTCTTTTTGGCTAAGGATTTTCTCCTTAGCCTTGAGTATTAGGATAGAGTGGGTGATTGAGGAGAGCTGGTAGAGAATTGTGATTGGACTGGAGGTGAGACTGGGTAGAAACAGGAGGTTCAGCCTGTTCCTTGGTCTCATGTGCCACAGAGGCACTAGTGATAAAGGCTTTAGGTTCAACGGATGAACCAGGGTGAGTAGTCTGTTCCCCCTCAGCCACTGTGGCTGATGGTGCAGACTTAGTTGTTCTAGCCTTCTTGCGGACAGGCTCAGCTTCATTAGATTTCAAGACCCTTTTTATCAATTTGGGCCTTGATTTGGATTTTACTTTGGGAGCAGCGATTGGATCCACCCTCTGAGTAGAGGGTCCTTCCACCAAACCAAGTAACCTCCTCATTGGAGTGGATAGATGAGGCTCATTGTTGAGTACTGGAGTGTAGAAGACTCTATTCCCATAACTGGGAATGCAGCAGTAGTTAACAAGGGTTGAGAGTTGTACAAATGCTCACCACAGAACATGTTTGAGATGAGAATTAGAAGCCTTGGGTATCTTACAGCAGCAGGATGATGTTCTTGCTTTACTAACTTCCTAAAATTCACGAAAATCCACCTTGCTATGTTAAGAGTAGTCCCATCCACAAGTTGTAGGACTATAGGAATCTCATCCCTACTAAGCTGGTCAAATGAGCTAACTTTGCAGCTTAAGGACATCACCACAGAGGTGAAAAGAAAGATATATGTTGGAGATAAGTCCCTTCTGAAGAAGGTAGCCCCCACTTTAGGTTCTGCTACCCCACAAAAGCGTAGCAGGTTGCCCATTTGGTCATCCTCAGGTTGTGGTTTGTCATATTTTTCAGCAACAGGAAGTTGAAGAACTTCCCTGAGAAGAGCAGTATTTATCTCAATGATTTGAGTGCCATTGAGAATGGTCCCCCTGATGGTTTTGGTTGAAGGGGTCATATGCGCAGGTATACCAAAACTCATAAACCATCTCCTGGTAAAGAACACCAGGAGAGGCAGTCATTGCATAGTGCAAGGGGTGGGCATGCAGAAACTCCACCATATGTTCATACCCTTTTCCCACATAGTTTTTGGGATTGGTCAGATTGGCAATGTAGTTGGTGGGTTTGAGTGTGAGCATTGTGATGACAGAATGATGTTTTTGGACATCATCACCAGAACACAGGTAAAAGGAGGTTGTTTTGGTGAGCCATTTGGAAAGTAGTGGTGATGAACGATACTTGACACTTAGTCAATTTAGGGTTTTGCAGGTAGTTATGGAAGCAGTAGAGAAGAAGAAGATGATGAAACAGTAGTTTATGTATTTATAGGATTTGAATGTGAGTGAGTAGGAGAGATAAAGATTTGGGCGGTTGATTTGAAATGTTCTTTAACGGAAAACGGAACGGTTTGCCATGTCAGAACGGTTGTCAGACGACTTGACCTTTTTAACTACTAACACACGTTAACAAACATTATCCCCAGATAATTAAGTTAAATAAATACGTAATTTAAGAAACTTAAGTGTAAAGAAAGGTAATTAAAACTGATGATCTATGTTGTTGTCCAAACCTGTGATGAACAGGTTTCATCACAAACTAATCATTCTCCAAGTTGTTCATGCAACCTGTGCAGTTATATGAGAACAGGTTTCATTATGAAAGTTGTTCATATAACTGAACAGGTTACACGACATTGCCTTGTATGACAGATTAAGAGAGTGAGCAAATTGGGGGTTGTTACAACAAAACAAGTTTGAGATTAAAACTAATTTTTGACACAAGAGAGTGAAGAAGGAATGATCCTCCAAACTAAAAGAGTGATTGAGTCCGATTCGTCCAAGCTGTCCAGATTTTCAATAATTGGCTAAGTACAGGACAAGTAAAACATGTCCAGTCCACGCTGTTCTAGAAAATTTTGACAGATTTGGACAAGGAACTTTTAGATCATCAATGACACTTAGTCACTTTTATTTAACAAGCCCAGCTTGCTTACAAGGTAATTAAACTTGTTTTCATCAAGAGGTTTGGTGAAAATGTCTGCAAGCTGTTCATCTATGGAAATAAAACTTACCTCCACAGTACCTTTTTGGATATGATCCCTGATAAAGTGATGTCTGACCTCAATATGCTTTGTTCTGGAGTGAAAGACTAGATTGTTGGAGATACCTATGGCGCTGGTATTATCACACAGAATTGGATCTTTCCTATATACAATGCCATAATCCTCAAGCTGATGTTGCATCCATAGAATCTTCCCGCAGCAGCTTCCAGCAGCAATGTACTCAGCTTCAGCAGTAGAAGTAAAAACTGAATTATGCTTTTGGCTACACCAACTAATCAACTTGCCACCAAGGAGTTGACATCCACCTGTTGTGCTTTTCCTGTCTAGCCTACAACCTGCAAAGTCAGAATCTGAATAGCCAATTAGTTCAAGGCTGGAGTCTTTGGGATACCAAAGACCCAAACCTGGTGTACCCTTTAGGTATCTGAATATTCTTTTACAGTAGCTAGATGTGATTCCTTAGGATCAGCTTGAAACCTAGCACATAAATAGGTAGCAAACATAAATTCTGGTCTACTAGGAGTTAAGTATAGCAAGCTCCCAATCATGCCTCTGTAAGCTGTTACTGAAACAACTTTGGCACAAGCATCAGCATCCAATTTTACATTGGTTGCCATTGGGGTTTACATGGGAGAACTTTGATCAAATTTAAACTTTTTTAGAAGATCTAAGGTATACTTTCTCTGATTAATGAAAATTCCATTTGAGGTTTGTTTAACCTGTAATCCTAGAAAGAAAGTAAGTTCACCCATCATGCTCATTTCATATTTGGATTTCATGAGCAGTGAAAAATTCGTGCATAATTGTTCATTAGTAGAACCAAATTATTATGTCATCCACATATATTTGAACAAGCATAATATCAGATTTCACTTTCTTTATGAACAATGTGGTTTCCACTTTACCTCTGGAATAACCATTGCTCATAAGCAAATCCGTAAGAGTGTCATACCAGGCTCTAGGGGCTTGTTGACCATAGAGAGCTTTGTCCAACTTATAGACAAAACTTGGATATTGTTCATTTTCAAAACCTGGAGGCTGCTTGACATATACCTCTTCCTGCAGCTTGCCATTCAAAAATGCACTTTTGACATCCATTTGAAATACCTTCATGCTCTTGTGGCAGTATAGGCTAAAAACAAACGAATTGCTTCTGACCTGGCCACTGGAGCAAATGTTTCATCATAGTCTATGCCTTCTTGTTGTCTATAGCCTTAAGAAACTAGTCTTGCCTTATTTCTAATGACATGACCTTGCTCATCCATTTTGAATCAGAAAATCCATTTGGTGCCAATTATAGTTTTACCTTTAGGAACAGGGATCAGTTTCCATACTTTGTTGCTCTCAAACTGATTGAGTTCTTCTTGCATGGCAGTGATCCAATTGGCATCTTTCAGTGCATCATCCAGTTTCTTCAGCTCCATTAGGGACACAAAGCTAGAAAACATACAAAAGTTTCCTAAGCTGTCCCATCTCGTTTGTACCCCTTTGTTGATGTCACCAATTATTTGATCATTGGGATGACACCTGATCCACTTAGGATCACGTCTCAATGAGGATTCACCTGTATCATTTTCATTTTCATCAGGTCTTGCTAAACAGCTTTCAAGATTTTCATACACACTGTTATCTTGAGCCTGTTCACCTATTGAACATGAGTCTCTATTGTTGAACATATCAGCAGAGGATTCAGGGAAATCAGCATTGATTGGCTCTGGAAATGGTGCATTAACTATGTTAGTACACTTATTCACATAGGGTGTATCAATATAATCATCATCATGTCCATTGTGGTTAACAAGTTCCACTCTGGGTGAAGTGGAAGCTTTTGAGTCCTTCTCTTCATCAATAGAACGCATAAGATCATCAAAACTGAACTCTCAGGAACAGCTTTGGTGAAAGCATTCTTAGACTCCTTAAAGGTGACGTTGATAGATTCATTTATCACCTTTCTTTTGTAGTTGTATACTCTGTAGGATTTAGAAGCAACAGAATACACAACAAACACATCTTCATCAGCTTAGGGTTCAAATTTTTCCAGCTGATCCCTCTGATTCAGAATGAAGCAGGGACATCCAAACACATGGAAATAGTTAATATTTGGCCTGCTCCCTTTGATTAATTTATAAGGAGTCTTGTTGAACCTTTTACCACTAAGGATCTGTTTTGAGTAAAGCAGGCACTGTTGACAGCTTCAGCCCAGAATGATGAAGGCAAACATGATGCACACAGCATGGTTCTAGCAGCTTCAATGAGGGTTCTATTCCTCCTTTCAGCAACTCCATTTTTGTAATGGAGTTCTTACAGCTGAAAAGTTTTGTGATAACCCTCTTTCTTCACAGAAGTCTTCAAAAGTACTGTTTCTTCAGTTCCATGATCACTTCTAAGCTGCTTGACTTGAGCAGAGTTTAGAAGTCCCATCTTTTTGATAAATCCGATGATTTCTCTGGCAGCCTCTCACTTGGTCTTTAGGAAGATCACCCATGTAAACCTGGAGTACTCATCAACCATTACTAGAGTGTATTTCTACCTCCTAGACTTGGGACACTGACAGGTCCAAACAAGTCCATGGGGATTAAGAAGAGAGGAATATCAATAGAAAAATTATGTTTGGATTTTAAAGATGTTTTTCTCTGCTTGCCTTTCTCACAAGCTGTTCAGATTTTATCCTTAACAAAGGTTATAGAAGGCAAACTTGTTACCAACTCTTTCTTACAGAGTTTGTTGATATTATTGAAGTTCAGGTGTGATAGCCTTTTGTGCAATAACCAGTTTAGTTCTGCATTGCTCCTTGAGAAAAAGTAGGTTTTGGTTGTGGGATCAGCAGATTTCATATCCACAACGTATACACCTTTCTTCCTTTGTGCACAAAGCACAACCTTGCCTTGGGGATCCGGTATGTACCCTAGGTCTCATCAAAGTTAACCTTGTAGCCAGCATCACACAGTTTGCTAATGCTAACAAGATTATGTTTTAGCCCAGACACATAGGCTACTCTTTTGAATACTGCAGCACCAACTTCAAGAGTTTCATATCCTTCTGTGGATCCATGAACATTGTCACCAAATGTAACATTTGGCCCTTTTTCAGGCCTGAGATCACTCAGCAAATCTTTGCAACCAGTCATGTGGCCTGAGCAGCCGCTGTCCAAGTAAAAAAACCTGGGATGGTTGTTTAACCTTATACATCATAGTTGGGTTCCAGTTCTCCAAGCTGCTGAGGGCTTCAGCTTCAGCCAAGTCCTGTTTGAAATTGCTTGTATAGGGGACATCAGTGTTGGCCACTAGACAGTTGTTGTCCTCTTCATCTGATGATGAATCAGACTCTTCCCAGTCACAAGTTTCAGCCATGAGTCCCTTCTACTTGTTGGAAGCCACTGAGTCTTCCAACTTTCTCAGCTTAGCCATGGCCATTAGGTACTTAACCTTGTAGTCATCGTCTTTATTTGTCTTGTATGGTTTTGATGAGGAGCCAACAGCCTTAGACACACAGTCAGCAGCTATATGGCCTGTTTTGCCACATTTAAAGCACTCAGCCTTAGTTTTGTCAAATGCCTTCTTTTTTATGGCACCTGACTTCTTTTGCAGCATTTTTCCACCAAACCTCTTCTTATTGAATTTCTGACAAGCATAGCAATCATTTTCTCATCATCAAGTTCAGTAAGATCTTCACAGTCTTCTTCCTCTGACAATTCCTCCATTTCATCATAAGCCTGTTGATCAGCTTGTGTGAACACATCACACACCTGACCAGCAGGTTGTCTCACGCTGGCCACTAAGGCAACACCTCTTTTGGACATCTCTAAGGCATTTCTTTCTGTTGCCTTGACTGTTCATCATTCAACAAGATCCATAAAGGTTCACAAGATCCATGCTTCTGATGGTGCCTGAGTTTCTGAGGATAGTAGAGGAGTAATTCCATTCCTCAGGCAGAATGTCCAAAAATTTGTTTACCAAAGTTAGGCTGTCTTTAGTGATCCCAACAGCTTTGATATCATTTATCAAGGCAATAAACCTGGTATAGGTTTCAGTGAGTGACTCCCTTGGCTTTGCAAAGAACAGCTCATACAGTCTGACAAGATTGTTGATCCTGTTGTCCAGTGTGATAGTGGGACCATCATAGACGGTACACAAAGTATCTCACATCTCCTTTGCAATCTTCATTTTCTCAACCTGTTTGAACACATCATCAGGGAGTGAAATAATAAGGTTGTTCCTAGCCTTTCATCAAATTCAACCAGCCTTATGTCTTCATCAGGCCATTGAGCTTTTTACTTCTCAATAGTCCTGACTTCAGGTTCAGCTCCTTCAGCAGCAGGAGTTATCGTAGTAACAGAGATTGGCACATAAGGACCTTCCATTACTATCTCTGGTAGTTGTACATCCAGATTCTCCAAATAGAGCATCATACTGCACTTCTAGCCAGAGAAGTTTTGATGATTGAACTTGGGAGGTTTTCCATTGAACCATTGTCATAAGAAGAAGAAGAACTGGCAGCACTATTGTCCATGATGGGAAATAGGGATAAATGAGAGATCTAGAGTTAACACACACTCTAAACTGTTCTGATACTACTTATAGGTCCCAAAAGGATTCCCTAGTATGTTGTTCTAAGCTGTAGAGGGGGGGGGGGGGTGAATACAGCTATTTAAAAATTCAACACACTTTTCTCAATGTCTGTATGTATTATCAACAAATGTTAATTACAAACAAGCTTGAACTACGGAAAGGTTCAAACTGAGATGACATTTACAATAGATGTTTTACTAATCTAAGACACACTCAGACCAGTTACAATGAACACACTCACAAAGATGAACTCACTATTTACAAGACAGACAGGCAGCCAGCTTGAACAAGAACAACTTGTACACACTTTACTGTTTTATTCAAGCAGACATTGCATGCATGAAAACAAACTTCTTTGCACATTCTGAGTATCACACTCTTGGTTGTCTCTCATTCCTTAGAAGCTTCTTTTTATACTCTCAAAGAGAATCCCAGTGAAACTTCCTCATTGGTTGTAGAGATAGTGGAGTGTCTTTCCAAAAAGACAAAAATGCTTTTCTGCACGTTCGGACAAAGCAGTATTTGTCTCTATATTGCAGAATCTTTGTCTTTTCCTTTTTGTCTCTCTAGCAAAAGGCTTTAACCAAAAGAGGAATGTCAACTTTAGACCATTCATCCTCTTGTATAGCCATATTGTTGTAAATCTATATCCCAGAATTATCAGCACTTTGTAATGATCTCACCGATATTCAAAGCAAACAGAATGAATACTCAATGATTGCAAGAATGATGATGAAGAAACTGTCAGAGAGAATTTCACAAAAAGCGGCAGCTGTATTTTGTAATTGTGAGAATCTGTGAGGGAAACCCTAGGTGGGGTTTCCCTTTACAATAATTAAATCAACTTTCTATCAATTACACTTTGGCCCCTCAACTTCTAGTATAAGAGAAACAATTAAATAAAACACTAGAAATAAAATACAAGGAATCAAACCAAAATAATTATTACAAAATAAAGTCACAAGATCGAAATTAAGTATCTAACACATATTGATATAAGAAATGGTCTGTCACCAATTTCAAATATCCATTTTGTCTTCATGTAACAGAACAACGTGGGAAGTCATAACAGCTTCTGTTTTCCACTTTGACTTCGACTTTGTAAACTAGTCTTTTGGTCCAAGACAATACATGAGGACATGGAAACATATTCCATAAAGTGTTTAGCCTGTTCACAAAGAACAGGTTCTGTTCACAAAGAACAGGTTCTGTTCACAAAGAACAGAACACTTAGAATTTGTCCAAGCTGCTCCAGAGGTTAGAGCAGCATAGACAGTTTATGTCCAGCCTGTTCAACAGAATAAAACAACTTGGACAATCTGCCTGAGTTGCAACAAATGCAACAGGGTAAGCAGCTTTGACTAATATTGCAAATCACTTTTCGGGTTTCAATAAGGCATTAAGAGGCCTTAAATTACACCTTCAAGTGCATCAAACAGGTTTGACTGAGGCCTTTTTGTGCCTAACACGGCTGCACATGTGTTGACATTGATTGAGTTCAAACATTCTCTTTGTTTTCTTGCATGATTCAACCGATTATCCTATATAAGCTCTATGCTTCAATTATTGATTTATAATATACCTGACACAATCACCTAATATCACATTTAGTCATTTAATTCCTTGTCATGACGACATATTCTCTTTACGAGTGTAATGTACTTCTCACGACCATAACCCCAAAATCTTGTGATCATATCCCATGCTCATGAAGGTCATGATGCATGCATGTTTGTTATATAAATAAGGGTTTGAACTTTTATCATCATTTAAATTTAAGAAATCTTACAGTTTGACAAAGACATAACCCAACATAACTATGTGGTCCCCTCATGTAGCCATACCACTTATAAAATACTACATTCTTGTTTTTCAAATAGAACATAACATTACAACATTGCTAATATGGCGCAGTTATGTCACTTTTAAGACATGACATTCTCATGTTACAAAAAAACTTAACATGACAGCGTAGATTTTCTGATATACCCATGTCACTTCTATGAGTGTAAATGAGCCGAGCTACTCGTGAGCTACTCGAGTTCAACTCGCTAAAAGCCCCAAAAACTCTCGAGTTAAACAAGCCCGAGCCAAGCTCGAGCCTATATATGAGCTCATTTAATACACGAACTCGATCCCGAGATTCACATATCGAGCTCGCGAGCCTAAACGAGCTTAAACGAGCCCATATATAAATATAGTTTTAAATTAATTAATATATAATATATAGATTAAACAAGGGTTTATTATGAAAAAACCAACATCTTTTCATGTTTTTTTGTTTTCGTTTTCGTCCCTCCATGTTATTTTTTTTCATAAAAGTCCTCAACTTATTTTCATATTTTGGTTTAGTGAAATTTAGACATTATAACCCGATTTTTCAGTTTTTAAAAAACCGGTTCACAAATTATAACCGGAGTCTAACGTCCAAATTTCACTAAACCAAAAATAAAAAAAATAACGTGAGTTTTTTTAAAGAAAAAAATAACATGGAGGGACAAAAACGCAAAAAACGTGAAAACATGTTGGTTTTTTTCATAATAAAACCAGAGTTAAACCAATAAAGTAACAGACAATCAATAAACACAATGAATATTAACTGATCAAAATCAAAATCACCTAAGATTTTCTCTGATACCACTTGTCAAGATCAAAATCACCTAAGATTAACTAGTTTGAATAAATCAGAGTTAAACCATTAATCTTGTTTTGAATCAAAGTCCAATTAAGAAGTTTGCGGAATAACACTTAATTGTTTTAAGAAAATTTTCAGAACAATAAAGTAACAGACAATCAATAAACACAATGAATATCAAAACCTTTATATAACCCATCTCTGATTACAATCACCTCTAATCTGTTTGATTAGACGAAGAACACAAATTGTTCTTAGGGTTTTTCAACCTTATGGGCTTTAGAAACTTAATCAGAATGCAGATTACAATATGAATTTCTTTTGCACCGAATTACAAGAGAAAGACCTAGTCTATCTCTATTTATAGCCTTCTGATATGTTTCCTTGACAAACAGCGATTTCTCTTGAGTGGATATCTTTGGAAGATATTCAAATCTTGAAATCTTTATCACTTCCTGATTTGTAGCACTTTCTGTTATCTGATTTGTTGAGCAACTTGAACTTTAACTCTGGCAGCTTGAACTTTTTAACTAGCAGCTCGAGTTTCTTGAATTAGCAGGTCGAACATTGTAATTACACAGAAAGACAACTAATAGTTTGAGAAATCCTAACTAACAGCTTGACAAACTTAGATTATTTCCCAACAACTTATTATGTTCCCTTAGGCATTAGATACATTCGCATGTTTGGTAGTTTTGTTGTGACACCCTTGCCACAACAACCACCATTTACAATACTCCCAGGATTAATCATCAACATGCAATAACATAATGATCTGATAACCTAAATTAAGTGCGTAAGCATTAAAATACATAAATAAAGTAGTGCAACAGTGGCAAACACCCTACGGTGCTACAAGGTACCAAGTCTAAGTCTACACACCCATTACAATTATTACAATCATCCAAAATGTATTACAACATTGTCTCATAACATAATTACCGATTAAATAGTACCAAGTCTTCCAAATCTTCCCCAAATGACCTAACTAGAAGGTCCGGCAGTAGACTTTCCCTTTCCTGTAAAAATACAACATCTGAGAGGTAAGCGAATGCTTAGTGAATACAAAGATTATGCATTTTATAAATTTTTATGAAGCCTAAGGGTAACACAAATGACCAACATCGGATACCCTCTTCGTACACTAAGTACGGACCAGAGCCGCAACCCCTTCGAGCCCAAAGCTCGGCATTTAAACATACCATCTGAGACAAACGTACGATCGGGGATGACATACTGCCTACCGGGCCTAGGAGTGGATCAGCTCCAGGTCATATAGCACAGTAACATCAGAGTAATCGATGCGACCCATCGGTCCATCAATAGATGCACAACAATCGAAAGGACATGCAACAAGTAAGAATGTGCATCTAAATCTACGCAAGTTAGTAGAATTCCAAACAAATAATTGAAGCAACAGGTCTCAGCAGGCAAAGCTTAACATAAAACAGATATAAACATGCGAAATCTATTGTACTCACAGTGGGTGCGTAAATAAAACTTCAATATTACTTCTCTTCGGGCTATCAACCGGATCCACCAAGTACCCCACTGTGGGTTAAACAACACCACAAGGGACCTGTTAAATTAGTTGCAACAATACCTCGAGTCAAAAAACGTTTAAATTCATAAGACCAAGTTTTGTAAGTTTTGCAATATTTTTCCCCCATTTCGGATCCATATTCAAATTCGAACCACAACTAAGTTTGAACCCATTTCAAGTTCACACCTTGTCCTTTGATTAACTCTTGTTATTTTATGTGTTTCATTCAAAATATTCGAGTTTAGAGAGTGGGTTTTCAATTTTAAGCATCAAATTCGAATTTCAGTGGTTAAATTCGAATTTCCTTCGAATTTAATGACTAAACTCGAACTCATAATGATAGATTCGAACCATATTCGAATCTAGGGCCTTAGATTCGAATCCACGGTGTCAAACTCGAATTCCTGCTTGAATTTAGTACAAAAATCGAGTTTGTTCTTGCATTTCGACTGTGTTCTTGGTATTTTCGAGTTTGTTCATCTTTACAACTTAAATCCTTCATTTCAAAGCCTAAAATCATGAATATATCAAGTATTATACCTAGGTTTGATTCTATTACACATATACTATCACATTCTTGCAAAATTTCAAGCAAAACTAGCTCCATTCATGCAATAATCGATAAACTCGAATTTCATCTTTCAAGAACCGAGATAATAAACTTAAAAAGGGTTGATTCTTACCTCAATTCATACGAAATCAAAAATCCAACCGAAGATTGTTGTTGTACTCCTCGAGATCTTTCCGATGACGTATAAATCTCGATAATCGGCCGGTCGGTTTGTGAGATATCGTAGAGAGAAGTAGAGAGAACTCTAGAGAGAGAAAAATGTAGAGAGAGTGTGTGATCATTGAAAATGAGAGGCTTTAGTCCTTTTATTCTCATTTTCATCATTTTGCACATTTCACCCCTCAACTTAACCGGTTCCATAAAATACTTATTTACTCTTAAATTTATCATTAATAGCTTTTATAATTCATAATATTCTTTAATAATAATTCTGAGTTCAAATTTCCTTAAAATAATAACAAACTTTCTAAATATCCCAAATAGATAATAATTGCTCAAATTTCAACTTAATTATATATTTTCCATTTAATTAGCCCAATTTCAATCAATAAATAAATCCGAGGATGTTACAACATGGGCTCCACCACGCTCAACTTCGTCCTCGAAGTTACTCGGAATCGAACAGTTTTGGATACTTCCTTAACATTTCCGCCTTTGTCTCCCAAGTGTGATTTGCTCCTTTATGATGCTTCCAACGTACAAGCACCATTTCTATCTCTTTGTTTCTTATTCTTCATTACCACCTTATTCATAATATATTCCGATTTTTCAACATATACTAACCCTTCATGATTTCTAATTCAGTATAATCAGCCTAATCTTCGTTACCAGTTGTGAAGATTACATAAAGCTTTCCACATAAAACACCAAGTGCTATTTCGATATTTCCTTAGATAATTCCAAACGAGATAACAGATTCCTAACTTTTCTGTTATTCTCAATAAACCAATACACAATAGTGCTAACTTGTTCCTTTTTGTTGATACTTAAATCCAAAATACATGATCTCATCATGTATTGAAATATGAAAATAGTTCATTCATTTTGACCATTTGTCGAGGTCGGTAAGCTGTACTCATAGCTATATGGGTGCATAATCCTACTTGTAAAGCAAACCAAAAGTTGAACATGAAACAACTCCTCTAATAAGACATAATCAATTCTAGAATACCATGGAAATAATGTTAACCTTACTCATGCACATCTGGTGCAATTCTTTCTAGCAATAACCTTCTTGAGTCCGTATATATAATATACCGAATTAATCAAGTTGTCTACAATCTACTAATCGTAGAAAACTTCTTAATTCTTGCAATACTGCGAGACAACTTTCAAATTTCTCAATCACTCCCCTTTTTAGCAGAATCCTCCGAGATCCACTTCCAGAAATCACATATCCCAAAATATAATCTATTACAATCAAAACTCACGATTTGACATATTCAACTTTAAACTTATACCAACATATCATCGATAATTACGATTACAGATTTCCCCCAACATTGATATACAAATCTTTATTCATAATGTCCATGAAACAGTTGGGGTGTTGGCTATCCCAAATGGCATAACAAAATACTCGTAAAACTCATAACTATCCCTGAAATCCATTTTCAGTATTTTATCCTTACAAATCTTTCAACTAGTGATATCCTGAACATAAATCGATCTTTGAATAATAACCAACCCCTTGCAACTGATCAATAATCATCAATTTTTGGCAGTGAATACTTACTTGTTATAGTCAATTTGTTCAAATCATGTTATTCTATACACATTCTCATTATAACATCCTTCGTTTCATAAACAATATCAGGCTCCCCATGGGAAAGAACTCAATTTAACAAAGCCCTTATCTGATAACTCCTAAAGTTGTTTCATTATCTCTTACCTTTCAGTAGATGCATACCGATACGAACAACAAGCTATTGGAGAAACTCCAGGGATCAAGTCAACACAAAATTTCACTTGTCTTTCAAGTGGCACATCAGACAAGTCTTCTAGAAACATATATGGAAACATTTGGGACAACAGGCGCATCGGCCACAGTTTTTCTCTTCAGTCTTGGTATCAATAGCATATACCAAACAAAACTCACAGCCCTAAGCAATCAGCTTTCGGGACCTAACAGTTATCATTAAACATTGATCCCCACTTCTCCAATACTCATATATACAAATCTATCGCCTCCTTTCGGCGTAGTTATCTTTATTATTCCTTCATTGCAAACTACATGCGTCTTGTCACATATATGTAATAAGTTCTTTCTAATTATCGCATCAAATCACCGATCTCCATTGAAATCAAGTCAGGATTGAGTACTACCTCCTCAATCACTAAATTACAATCATGATACACATGATCTATGCTAACTAATGTGTTACTTAGCAATTTCAACATCAATCACAATAGACAACTTAGATCAAGGTATTTACACTTGTTGAACAAAAGCAGTAGATACAAATAATTAATCGACACCCAAAATCAAACTGAACGCATGATCACCTCCGAATCTTCCTTAGATTCCGAATCGTAGTACTAGACTTTTCTTTGCTGTATAAGCAATTTCCTTAGTGTCCAAAGTCTCTTTAAACCTTTTTTTTTATGTTTAATCAAATCTCCATTTCATTAAGTATTATATCCCTCTTCCGATCAATTATACTTCGCATGTATCTCTTACTTTACACTTCGCATTGCATATTCCAAATCCCATTCAATATTAACACAAGTCACTTATTCTCATACCTCCGCTCGCTTTCTCAGAAATGCTTGAATTATTTTCCTTTCTGTTATAAAATTTACATATTTCAAATATTGAAATAGCCTCTTTGACTTCAACTACATCAAATTCTCATGAACAGTTCGTGCCATACGTTCTCAACCACAACCTTTGTAAGCTTAAAATATTCAATACAATGTACCTTACCGTTTCCTTTTAATACAAGTTGATGCTATTTTGTTTTATGATAAACACTACAAGTTGCTATCATTCCCTCAAACATATCACATATGATACTAATACTATTAATTCCAATTCTTTTAACTCATCATGGTCAAACTTAAACTTCATTACAACTTCTAAACTCATTCATAAATTTCCAAGAAGTCAATAACATCTTTTCCAATTCAAAGCTTCCAAGTACATCTTGGCTATTCATCTACTGCCTATTTATATACTCGAATATTCTCATTTACAAGCATGGTTATACTTATATTAGTAATAAAACTTTATATCACTCGATTTCACGTTAACTTCAGCATTATAGAACTTCGATGAAATATTACATATGGAATCTTCAAAGTACACTTCTAACTCTATGGATTAACGTCCAAAAGTTATAACCACAATCTCAGAGATCTCATCTCCTTGTTGAACCTTTCATTCATAGTTTCATCATGTAATATCATTACATGCTAATTCTTTGGTCGAAATTTGCAATTTCTGCTAAAATGGCCCACTTTTCCACAATTATAACAAGCATCGGCCTTCATTAGACATTTGTTAGCCTTATGTCCAAATTGATTACAATGGCAACATCTCTTACTTCTATCACGTTTATTTGTTCTTGACCTCAAGTATAGTCCATTTAGTTCATCTTCTCCAGACTTTAAAATCTTTCCAATAGCTCTTTCTTCATGATTAACATGTGGTACGATATCAGGCTCACCATATTGCCTACTAAACAACAACTTGAATTGTTCCCAACTAAAGGAAGCAATCAACTTGGATCCCAATTCTTTTTCCCAACGGTCCCAGCATTCCTTAGCTTGTCCAATCAATTGATCCTTAGCTAGAAATACCTTATACTCATCCTTACAATTCATCTCCCTAAAGACTTGTTCCATAATTGTAATCCACATTTCTGCTTCTTCAATTCTCCGAGAGCCAATGAATGTTGGTGGTTGCCAGTCCTTGAAGGATTTAATTACATATTTCATGTAATTCTCATTTATTCCGGTTTCATAATCAATCTTTTCCTTGCCCTTGTCTTTACATTTTGCTTTATTTCTAAAGTTTATGTCATCCTTAACATAATTCCTTTCATGTTCCCTTTCTTCTTTTCTCTTGTCTTCTTTTCTTTTGGCTTTGGCCTCATCTCGAGCCCGAAATTGATCTTGAATCATTCTGTTTTGTTCTGCCATCATTGATAGCACCATTTCCGTCGTTTCTCGTGGCGTCATTCCTTCTCCAGACATGTTCTGAAATATATAAAATATATAAATTATTTAGTGATCCCATCACATAATTAACTACATCACATGTTGTCCCGTATGAAATTCACTTTCCTATGATTACTAGATCGTAACCTATCTTAGTTCAGATCATTACTTAAACCACTACATATCATCACTTAATGTTTGAGACCAAGACCTCACGGACACTTGAATCTCAAACTACTGCTCTGATATCATCTCGTGTGACACCCTTGCCACAACAACCACCATTTACAATACTCCCAGGATTAATCATCAACATGCAATAACATAATGATCTGATAACCTAAATTAAGTGCGTAAGCATTAGAATACATAAATAAAGTAGTGCAACAGTGGCAAACACCCTACGGTGCTACAAGGTACCAAGTCTAAGTCTACACACCCATTACAATTATTACAATCATCCAAAATGTATTACAACATTGTCTCATAACATAATTACCGATTAAATAGTACCAAGTCTTCCAAATCTTCCCCAAATGACCTAACTAGAAGGTCCGGCAGTAGACTTTCCCTTTCCTGTAAAAATACAACATCTGAGAGGTAAGCGAATGCTTAGTGAATACAAAGATTATGCATTTTATAAATTTTTATGAAGCCCAAGGGTAACACAGATGACCAACATCGGATACCCTCTTCGTACACTAAGTACGGACCAGAGCCGCAGCCCCTTCGAGCCCAAAGCTCGGCATTTAAACATACCATCTGAGACAAACGTACGATCGGGGACGACATACTGCCTACCGGACCTAGGAGTGGATCAGCTCCAGGTCATATAGCACAGTAACATCAGAGTAATCGATGCGACCCATCGGTCCATCAATAGATGCACAACAATCGAAAGGACATGCAACAAGTAAGAATGTGCATCTAAATCTACGCAAGTTAGTAGAATTCCAAACAAATAATTGAAGCAACAGGTCTCAGCAGGCAAAGCTTAACATAAAACAGATATAAACATGCGAAATCTACTGTACTCACAGTGGGTGCGTAAATAAAACTTCAATATTATTTCTCTTCGGGCTATCAACCGGATCCACCAAGTACCCCACTGTGGGTTAAACAACACCACAAGGGACCTGTTAAATTAGTTGCAACAATACCTCGAGTCAAAAACCGTTTAAATTCATAAGACCAAGTTTTGTAAGTTTTGCAATATTTTTCCCCCATTTCGGATCCATATTCAAATTCGAACCACAACTAAGTTTGAACCCATTTGAAGTTCACACCTTGTCCTTTGAATAAATCTTGTTATTTTATGTGTTTCATTCAAAATATTCGAGTTTAGAGAGTGGGTTTTCAATTTTAGGCATCAAATTCGAATTTCAGGGGTTAAATTCGAATTTCCTTCGAATTTAATGACTAAACTCGAACTCATAAGGATAGATTCGAACCATATTCGAATCTAGGGCCTTAGATTCGAATCCATGGTGTCAAACTCGAATTCCTGGTCGAATTTAGTACAAAAATCGAGTTTGTTCTTGCATTTCGACTGTGTTCTTGGTATTTTCGAGTTTGTTCATCTTTACAACTTAAATCCTTCATTTCAAAGCCTAAAATCATGAATATATCAAGTATTATACCTAGGTTTGATTCTATTACACATATACTATCACATTCTTGCAAAATTTCAAGCAAAACTAGCTCCATTCATGCAATAATCGATAAACTCGAATTTCATCTTTCAAGAACCGAGATAATAAACTTAAAAAGGGTTGATTCTTACCTCAATTCATACGAAATCAAAAATCCAACCGTAGATTGTTGTTGTACTCCTCGAGATCTTTCCGATGACGTATAAATCTCGATAATCGGCCGGTCGGTTTGTGAGATATCGTAGAGAGAAGTAGAGAGAACTCTAGAGAGAGAAAAATGTAGAGAGAGTGTGTGATCATTGAAAATGAGAGGCTTTAGTCCTTTTATTCTCATTTTCATCATTTTGCACATTTCACCCCTCAACTTAACCGGTTCCATAAAATACTTATTTACTCTTAAATTTATCATTAATAGCTTTTATAATTCATAATATTCCTTAATAATAATTCTGAGTTCAAATTTCCTTAAAATAATAACAAACTTTCTAAATATCCCAAATACATAATAATTGCTCAAATTTCAACTTAATTATATATTTTCCACTTAATTAGCCCAATTTCAATCAATAAATAAATCCGAGGATGTTACAACATGGGCTCCACCACGCTCAACTTCGTCCTCGAAGTTACTCGGAATCGAACAGTTTTGGATACTTCCTTAACATTTCCGCCTTTGTCTCCCAAGTGTGATTTGCTCCTTTATGATGCTTCCAACGTACAAGCACCATTTCTATCTCTTTGTTTCTTATTCTTCATTACCACCTTATTCATAATATATTCCGATTTTTCAACATATACTAACCCTTCATGATTTCTAATTCAGTATAATCAGCCTAATCTTCGTTACCAGTTGTGAAGATTACATATAGCTTTCCACATAAAACACCAAGTGCTGTTTCGATATTTCCTTAGATAATTCCAAACGAGATAACAGATTCCTAACTTTTCTGTTATTCTCAATAAACCAATACACTATAGTGCTAACTTGTTCCTTTTTGTTGATACTTAAATCCAAAATACATGATCTCATCATGTATTGAAATATGAAAATAGTTCACTCATTTTGACCATTTGTCGAGGTCGGTAAGCTGTACTCATAGCTATATGGGTGCATAATCCTACTTGTAAAGCAAACCAAAAGTTGAACATGAAACAACTCCTCTAATAAGACATAATCAATTCTAGAATACCATGGAAATAATGTTAACCTTACTCATGCACATCTGGTGCAATTCTTTCTAGCAATAACCTTCTTGAGTCCGTATATATAATATACCGAATTAATCAAGTTGTCTACAATCTACTAATCGTAGAAAACTTCTTAATTCTTGCAATACTGCGAGACAACTTTCAAATTTCTCAATCACTCCCCTTTTTAGCAGAATCCTCCGAGATCCACTTCCAGAAATCACATATCCCAAAATATAATCTATTATAATCAAAACTCACGATTTGACATATTTAACTTTAAACTTATACCAACATATCATCGATAATTACGATTACAGATTTCCCCCAACATTGATATACAAATCTTTATTCATAATGTCCATGAAACAGTTGGGGTGTAGGCTATCCCAAATGGCATAACAAAATACTCGTAAAACTCATAACTATCCCTGAAATCCATTTTCAGTATTTTATCCTTACAAATCTTTCAACTAGTGATATCCTGAACATAAATCGATCTTTGAATAATAACCAACCCCTTGCAACTGATCAATAATCATCAATTTTTGGCAGTGAATACTTACTTGTTATAGTCAATTTGTTCAAATCATGTTATTCTATACACATTCTCATTATAACATCCTTCGTTTCATAAACAATATCAGGCTCCCCATGGGAAAGAACTCAATTTAACAAAGCCCTTATCTGATAACTCCTAAAGTTGTTTCATCATCTCTTACCTTTCAGTAGATGCATACCGATACGAACAACAAGCTATTGGAGAAACTCCAGGGATCAAGTCAACACAAAATTTCACTTGTCTTTCAAGTGGCACATCAGACAAGTCTTCTAGAAACATATATGGAAACATTTGGGACAACAGGCGCATCGGCCACAGTTTTTCTCTTCAGTCTTGGTATCAATAGCATGTACCAAACAAAACTCACAGCCCTAAGCAATCAGCTTTCGGGACCTAACAGTTATCATTAAACATTGATCCCCACTTCTCCAATACTCATATATACAAATCTCTCGCCTCCTTTCGGCGTAGTTATCTTTATTATTCCTTCATTGCAAACTACATGCGTCTTGTCACATATATGTAATAAGTTCTTTCTAATTATCGCATCAAATCACCGATCTCCATTGAAATCAAGTCAGGATTGAGTACTACCTCCTCAATCACTAAATTACAATCATGATACACATGATTTATGCTAACTAATGTGTTACTTAGCAATTTCAAAATCAATCACAATAGACAACTTAGATCAAGGTATTTACACTTGTTGAACAAAAGCAGTAAATACAAATAATGAATCGACACCCAAAATCAAACTGAACGCATGATCACCTCCGAATCTTCCTTAGATTCCGAATCGTAGTACTAGACTTTTCTTTGCTGTATAAGCAATTTCCTTAGTGTCCAAAGTCTCTTTAAACCTTTTTTTTTATGTTTAATCAAATTTCCATTTCATTAAGTATTATATCCCTCTTCCGATCAATTATACTTCGCATGTATCTCTTACTTTACACTTCGCATTGCATATTCCAAATCCCATTCAATATTAACACAAGTCACTTATTCTCATACCTCCGCTCGCTTTCTCAGAAATGCTTGAATTATTTTCCTTTCTGTTATAAAATTTACATATTTCAAATATTGAAATAGCCTCTTTGACTTCAACTACATCAAATTCTCATGAACAGTTCGTGCCATACGTTCTCAACCACAACCTTTGTAAGCTTAAAATATTCAATACAATGTACCTTACCGTTTCCTTTTAATACAAGTTGATGCTATTTTGTTTTGTGATAAACACTACAAGTTGCTATCATTCCCTCAAACATATCACATATGATACTAATACTATTAATTCCAATTCTTTTAACTCATCATGGTCAAACTTAAACTTCATTACAACTTCTAAACTCATTCATAAATTTCCAAGAAGTCTATAACATCTTTTCCAATTCAAAGCTTCCAAGTTCATCTTGGCTATTCATCTACTGCCTATTTATATACTCGAATATTCTCATTTACAAGCATGGTTATACTTATATTAGTAATAAAACTTTATATCACTCGATTTCACGTTAACTTCAGCATTATGTTGGTACACCCTGTGTGACGATAGCAGTCTAAACGATCTGCGTTATGATTTAAGTAATATTCTGAATATTAACAAGTGTTATTGATATATATGTTTAATATGTGTTTGTCTGTTATTGATTGTGTGTTTGAACTTGATGTACATATTACAAGAAGTTCAAACATAAAAGTCAAAGAGTATGTCAAGCATAAGTTAAAACATAAGTTTCATCACGTAAGTGTTCAAGTGTATAGGTTAGATTCGAATATGTAAAGGAAGACATTCGAATCTGTGATAGATTCGAATGTATCCTTAGATTCGAATAGGTTAGATTCGAATCTGTCAGATGGACAGATTCGAATGAGGCCTTAGGCCAGATTCGAGGTTGGCCCACAACAGACTCGAATCAGGGCCTATAATTAGGGATAGACTCGAATCATTAGACGACCTTTGGCAGAATTCGTGAGGAATTAAGCAATAGGCGATCTCGAGTTTATCAGCTAGGTGAGTCCCGTTTCGGAGAGAATTAGTACGTAGGATCGTTCGTGTGTCATTCGTTCAGCGTCTAATAGTCTCCGTGTTTCCGTTGGTTGAGAGTTGTCCGTCTGACCGTCAACGAGGATTCCGCACTCGTTAACGGGTCAAGCCAATCTAGCGGGTCTGATATCCAATGTCACTTCTGACAGACAGCTAGATGGTTCCTATGACTGGAGTTCACATCCGGAGTCCAATGCTAGAGCTTTCATGGCTGAAGTTACGGAAAATGGTTGTGAAGAGGATGAGCAGAACACACGGGACAGCAGTCCGATGTGGGTAGAGAAAGCGAATGATCAGACCGTGCTGGAGTTTGCTGCTCAGATGGCCAACGTGGAATCTGATAACTCTAAGGTTAGTCTTTCTATTTCTCTATTTCGTGAATTATGTGCTTTATGTGTTAGCTCTAATGATAGGTTAAATCTAGTTTTAGACTCACATAAGACCATAGCTGCTCAAAATGAAAACTTAAAAATAGAAAATGCTAGCCTAAATGATATAAAACAAGATTTAAAAGAAAAACTTAAGGCTGATGCTCAAGATGTAATCGTTCTAAAAGACAAACTGAGTGAGCAGTGTGTTAGGATAGAACTTATGTATGAGCACGTAGAGGCCTTGACCAAAAGTCTGAAAGACAAGGACATAGAGCTAGCCGAGACCAAGGTAAAGGTAGCAGAGGCAAATAGCAAACTGGAAAAGTTTAGGAATTCGAGCCTAAATCTAGGGAAAGTCTTAGATGCCCAAAGACAGTCTAAGAAGCCTGTAGGTCTAGGTTTTCACGAAATTCCTCCTCCTTTCAATGATAACTATGTGCCTCAGCCCCAGGAGAAAACTGACAAGTCAGTAGTTTTAGAGGACCTACCTGAACCTACACCTGAGACTAAAGTTGAAAATACACCTAAGGTGACTGACTCAAATGTCAAGGTCAAGAAAGTGAAATTTGTGTCTTCCTCAAGTGAAACACCTGCAGGAAAACAGAAGATTTCATGGGCTGACCAGGTCGAAGAGTCAGACACAATAGATGTACCAAAGGAAGTAGACACTAGTGAGACACCTAGATCTAAGGGACCAACCAAAAAGTCCATGGATAAGATGTCTTGCTTTAGATGTCACGAGAAAGGGCACGTTGCTTCTCACTGTCCAAATAGGAAAGCTGATGTTACCCCTAAGACAGTGAACCCAACACCTGTTAAGCCCTCACCAACTGTGGCGAGCACGAGTAGTTCTCAGAGTACCGAGAAAACTGTGCAGGCCGCACCAAAACCTGTTGTGAAACAAACACCGGTTAAGGTTGGACCAAAAGAAGTGGTTAGGACAAATTCACCGAATCGTGTCATTACTCAATCTAGGTCAGCACCTCAACAAGTCTATAGGAGCACAACACCTAGCAGGTCACACACTTCAGTTAGGTCACATACTCCTGTTAGACAATATGTTCCGGTAAAAGCTCAGGGATCACAGTCTGAAATGCATTATAATAAGACTTATTCTAGAGCACCACAACAAATGCCTACTCAAAGGCAAAGAGTGAATCTAAATCACTCGGCACCACAACAGAATTCAGTTCAAAGGCCCAAGTCACCTGAAAGGCGAGATGGGTACTTGAAAGAGTTCAAGTATGTGGACGAGAATGGTATTACCAAGTCAGTCATGGCTTGGGTTCCCCGTGATATCTAACCTATTTTTCTTTCATGTGCAGGAGATAACTACCGGTCCAAACAACAAGTGGTTCGTTGACAGTGGTTGCTCCAGGCATATGACGGGGGAAAGAAGTCTTCTCACAGACTTCAAGGGGGGTAATAGGGGATTTGTATCATTCGCGGGCAACAAAGGAGGAAATATCACTGGAACTGGAGAAGTCACTAATGGGGCGATTACATTGGATCAAGTTTATCACGTTGATAAACTGGTTCATAATCTCATTAGTGTATCTCAAATCTGTGATAAGAAGAACTCGGTGTTATTTACTGACACTGAGGCGTTAGTGCTAAAGCCGGGATTCAAGATACCTGAAGATTGGATATTGATGCGGGCTCCAAGGAAAAATGACTTGTACATGCTCGACATGAACAAGCCAGATAATTCGATGGGTCCGATCTGCTTACTATCAAAAGCTTCGGAGACGGAATCGGTTTTGTGGCACAGACGCATGGCTCACTTGCACCTAAGGAAAATGAACTACATAACAAAGAATGGTTTGGTGCAAGGTGTGCCTCTGAAGAGCTTTCAATTTGAAGACAAGTGTCTACCGTGCATGAAGGGAAAGCAACATAAAAAGACACACAAGTCCAAGAAGCTGAATTCCATAACCTCGACATTCGATTTGTTGCATATGGACCTTTTCGGCCAAATCAACAAAAGGAGTATTGGAGGTAGTTGGTTTTGCTTAGTTATCACCGACGATTACTCACGTTTTTCTTGGGTTTTCTTTTTAGGTACGAAGGACGAGACGGCTACAAAGCTCATCGGGTTCTTAGACCAAGTGGAGAATTCCTACGGAACAAGGGTTAAAAATATACGTAGTGATAATGGGACTGAATTTAAAAACTCTG